>BGPT01001903.1:103752-123212 GCA_003297045.1 Symbiodinium sp. clade C Y103
CAGCATTGAACGAAGAACAACGAATGCTTCAAAAAACGCAGGCGTTCCTTGTAGCAAGGGTGAATGCTTCAAGGAGCCCCTTTCTTTAACTTCTTCGTCGTAAGACCATTTATGACATCACACTGTTACATCATTTCACACCTGCATCACTTCGACAACCACGTTGCAGCCTTGCAGATGATCAACTTNCTTCTTCGTCGTAAGACCATTTATGACATCACACTGTTACATCATTTCACACCTGCATCACTTCGACAACCACGTTGCAGCCTTGCAGATGATCAACTTCCAAAGGTACGCCAAGGTTCTTCCACAACTTCATTCTCAGCCTTGCAAATCCTTCAAAAACCGGACCCTACAAGGGGGGCCTCCCCAGTCTGGCGGACTACTTTCATGCCCTTGGTGCAACGCGTGCTGTTTTTGATTCTGCTCATTGAAAAGCCGCGCAAACCAGCCAGCAACAACGTTTGTAGATCCAATCTTCAAGAGGCCGTTTTTGGCCTCGCCACGGCTGGGAGCCGGTACAAACATCAAGTGCTGACATGCTGTGCGCAAGCTGATTACATTCTGGAGACAACAACATGCCCTCCACGCAACTGTACATTTACAAATATTGAAGTCTGGACGCCACCCAAGCACTTCTTCTTGGATTCATGGAGAGAAAGTCCAAAGCAAAATACCTCGAAGACTTGCTTGTGAAATCTGGTGAGGCCAGTTGCCCGCCAGATGTGCCGCCAATCTGGTATTTTGCTGGAATTTGCTGTGTTTGATTTTTTTCTTGCCTTCAACGCGGAATGGATCCCAGTGCACTGATTAAAGGAGCGGAAGGATATTCGCACAATGTCCTTGTCTCCTCCCTCGCCACCGACAAATTCACTCCTGTGCACAAAGATCAAGAAGAGGAGATGCAGTTGACTAAGATGATGATCGAGGCCAAAGTCGATGTCGACAAACCAGACTCTGAAGGACTAACGCCACTCATCTTTGCCATTCAAAGCAACGTTATCCGCAGGCGCGGGCTGACCCACATCAGAGACATTTGAAAAAGGAGGCATCGCCGCTCTATTATGCTGCCAGTATTGTCTCGGAACAGAGTGTTCAACTTCTACTACTGTGCCGAGCAGACCCAAGCTTTATTAGTCTTCCAAATGATATGCGCCAAAACATAGTCAAATGTTATGAACACTCATGCCTTTGGAAAGGCAGTGCAAGAAAGATGCACCTGAAGCGCACGAAGCAGCAGGGGGAAAAACCCCACTGCTTTCACCCAGCCGAAATGTTGAAAAAGAAACCACGGTGCGTTAGATGTAGATTGATGGCTGACTATTTGGTGCCTGCAAGTTTACAGCCTATGTGATTCGCTTTCTTTACGCATATGTCTTCACTGCACAGCATTCTGCCTCTGGTGGCTCAAGTGCTAAGTCAACAACCTCTGGAAGGTCACGTCATCAATTATTTTTTCCAAAAGAGTGGTCGTCCGGAGATTGTCCCTCTTGCAACAGTCCCCCAATACCTTGAAGATTATCCTCTGACCGACGGGACAATATGAGCAGAAAAGAGGCCAGAGGCCAACAGAGGTCGCCGGAGCCTCCTGCGTTCCGACTTCGTATCGCTCGGGACTTATGTTTCAGGATGTGCTCACTGCACAAGGTCACACTTAAGACCAGTACCAGAAGATTGCTGCTTTTGCCAAAGAAATATAGAAACGTCACGCAAGAAGATGACAAACAAGTACATCAATATTGCTGGGCAGCAATCAGGCCACCTAGGAAAGAGCAGTGGAAAACAGACGCTCAAGCCAGAACGACTACCCGTACCCGACTCTCAGTTCTGCTCCGCGACGTAATGGACCAAGGGAGGCCTGAAGCTGGCCAGATAAATAATCCTCGTATGATGAAGAAAAGCCGAATGGATCATCCACAAACAAAGTCCTGTGAGTAAATCAGCACTCGCACATCTAGTAACAACAGTGTCAGTAGACCCCGATCATCACATGGAGACCACCAAGAGCAGCAAAGTCGTTGAAAATTGAATTTAAAATTGTAAGTGGCATGTCGGCTCATACCGAAGGCATCCATACTGTTCCACTCACCGAGCATAGTGTTGCCCAAGATGCTCCTCACCCTTACTCTTGGCTACCACAGAATCTTCATTGAATCCAGAACCTGTGTGGAAGATCCCAAGTCAAAATGGTCCAGTAGCGTGGTGTTGTTGGCCAGTGTTGGCCTGGCGTCCGACTATTGGGCAGATTGATCACAGCTATTTACTATGCCGTCATCAACACCTGCCGCTTCCAAAAATTTCGTCCAACTTGCACTCTGTCGTCTTGATGGTTGCTGAAAGAATCCTCTTGATCAGTATTGCCATGTGGTGTCATGTCTGATCCAAGTGACCTGGCGTCGAATCGGGCTCCAAACCGCCACATCATAAAGCTAATGCCCCCCCAGGAGTTCACCTAGTAGCAGAGGTGAGATTCTTGCTCAGCGTTGCCATACCAGCCGTTTTTGCTGCCACCTTTACAGCTTGATCCAACACTGAGTGCCGCCCCCTCCGGGCAGTTAGATGTTGTAATATATACATTTATATGAATCATGTACTGGGGAGGACCGCTTCTTGGGGTCCAGAAAGCGAAGGTGTTTACGACCCGAAAATGAGGTTGTTGCAGTGAGCATTTTGCCAAAAATGGGCGCAGCTGTAACAACAGCAGTGCCCTTTCAAGCCCAACAGAAAGCCAGGATCGCTTCCTGCGTGAATGGGGAACACGGTTGCTGATGGAAGGCCCCCAGCCTCGCTTGAAGCACAAGAGAGCATGTTGCCAATCTTTGCACAATCGCCATGTTGTTTGGGTGTTGTTGTCGTAGGCTTTTGCAGCATGGCGTGGGCAAGGTGCTCATTCTGATTCTGCGCCCGACATTGCTGGCAGGATGCCTTCTTCTGCGTCTGTCTTGGCAATCAATGGTTTCGTCAAGCTTGGGTGTCGCAGTGCTCAACTTTGTTTTGATCTCTTGGTGCGTTGTGTCTTTTTGGGCTTCCCCCCTCGTCCCCCATAGACTCCTAACGCGGCAGCTTTGTGGGTTGGATTTTGGATGTTGCCGCGGAGTTCAATGCGATCCAGTTAAACAATAATAGTATATATTTAAAACCGGATGAATCCTTTATTTAGATTGGGGGAAGAGTTGCGATTTCATGACTCCAGAAGATTGCAGAAGAAGCCTCAAGACGGAAAACATAGGTTTTACCACAGTTTTGCGAAGGTTTTGACATCCTTTGTTGCGGAGTCTTGCCGGAGTCGGACGGAGTCGCCACACCTTCTAAGAGCTTATTTACAATNGTTTTACCACAGTTTTGCGAAGGTTTTGACATCCTTTGTTGCGGAGTCTTGCCGGAGTCGGACGGAGTCGCCACACCTTCTAAGAGCTTATTTACAATGAGGGAAAGGCTCCAGCTTTGTGACTCGAGGCGACTCCGCAAGAAAGATCAGGATGCAAAAGATGATGTCATTATATCATTCGTTCGATTTGTTCGATGCGCATTTCTGGGGTTGGAAAGGCATGTAGATTTTGGACCCCCAAAGGTGGTCCTCCCCAGTATATCAAACACAGTTGTACACATGTCAGATATTCTGCCTCTGAATCCCGATGAATAGTGCTAGAGAGGTTGTCGTAGAAATACATGGAATTACTCATGTGGGTTCATGTTCAACGCAGAAGGATCGGATTCTTCGGCTTCGCTTCTAGTAGTGTCCATTACGTCGCGGAGCAGTACTGAGAGCCGGACACGGGAGTCGTTTCAGTTTTGTATTCACTTGTTTTATTGTCTCATTCTCTTGTCTAGTAACACAGGCCTTAAGCCAGCGTGCGCTATTTCCGAGCAAAAAAAACTGCCAGTTGGTGCAGAGGAGGTTGAGTACAAAGATTTCTTTGATGATTGTGCTCATGGATTGTGTGGGCTAATGCGAGGAGGTAGGTGTCCAGTGCCAACTAGACTGGCGGACAAACGGCATCTTTGACGCTTTCGACATGGCCACAAGCATTCAGGTTGTCTTGTGAGGAAATAAACTTCCCATGATTAATCACCTCATGAAGTCTGCAGAATCCTTCTCAAAGAGAAAGATCCTGGAGACGGTGTGGAGACGGTGTCCAATGGTGGAGAGGGAAGAGGGTAGTTCATCAAATCCAGCTGGGCTGATCATCCGTTTCCAATGGGGACTTTTGCTCCGATCACCCAGCTGTCTCTGTGGTTCTGTCAACCGATTTACGGATCTGGATGAACTTTTGGCATTGGCTGTTACGCCGTGTAGCTTTGTCGAGATTGGCACCTCTCCATCATTGTCGACCAAGTCACAGGCAAAATAAAGGAGAATGCCCACTGCTGACCGATAGCGTGTTGCTTTGTCAGGGCCTAATCAACTTCACACATCAGCATGACAAGGGACCTTCTTGGGGTTCATTGCGCTGAATGCCAACAATTTCAAACAACTTGAACAAGGGTCGTGGGTTCTGCTGGATGTGGATGGTCTGGTCATCCACTCAAACATGGATTGCGCTTCAAGAACTCAAACGTGTCACCAGGCTGACTCATGCAATGGTCTTGTACTTTGAAGTCAACGTTGGGACAAGCTTCCCAAAAAAGTATTCTTGTTCTGTCACCCAGCATGTCATCCACATGAAGCAAAAGAAGGCACTCACCATCAGGACTGCTCAGCAGGCTTGGACAAGCGAAGCCCAACATCTTGTGGAGAAACTGAGTCACACTTTCAAACCAAAGCTGACATGTGTGAAAGTCTAGTGGTTACAGTTGCCCGCCGTGGTGATTGTAGACCTTTTTGGAGACTACCATGGTGAAGATCGTGAAAAGTCCTCACCAATGATAGTTTTACATCTGAATTTGATATTCTTTGAGCTCTACACGAAGAGTTCTATCCAAAACTGCCTTCAGATTGGGATTTGGTCAATTTACCGTCAACTTTGATGCGATCTGTCCTGATTTGATGTTTTCTGCATGATCTCGAGCAACCTGCGTTGCTCGTGATGGATATTTGGTTGTCATCTGGATTGTGAAGACAGGATGATGAATATCGTATAGTATTGCGAACGTTGTCGAGCTTCTATTAGAGGATGAACTTTGCTCATCATAGCTAAGCTGGTCGGTTAGCTATGTGCCTATTGGTATTGCAGGCGCCCGCGCCTANGTCGAGCTTCTATTAGAGGATGAACTTTGCTCATCATAGCTAAGCTGGTCGGTTAGCTATGTGCCTATTGGTATTGCAGGCGCCCGCGCCTACTGGAGTGTTTGGGCATCTGACAAGAGAAGCTTATTACAACTTCGTGGTTGAGATACTTNCTGGAGACTTGTACAGTTTTATTTCTGAATCATGTCGTTCTCGAACACTGGTTTTCACGTTTTGGTGAGAACTGACGTATTTGAGGATTTTTGCAGTGATTCGTTTTGTAGTTAGCTGTTTTGAAACCCAAACAGCGTTTTGAACACAGTTTGGAATCGTTCCATCAACTTTTAAGGACAGGTTGATGTTCACAACCAGGAATCGTGTTTCCTCGTTAGACATTGGCTCAAGAGAGCTGAATTGTCAAGAACTAATCTGAACTGTAGTTTCACCGAAGTCAGGACAACTTAGGAAGACAGACAGATCGTTTCGTTCTTGTTTGTGCGGCCGTGTGCCGACCTTCCTTTGTNTCACCGAAGTCAGGACAACTTAGGAAGACAGACAGATCGTTTCGTTCTTGTTTGTGCGGCCGTGTGCCGACCTTCCTTTGTGTGGCGTCCGAGCGAAAATACTGAAGTTGACGTTTGCACTTAGGAGTTGAGGGTTTGAAACTTTCTTTTGTTTGTGAGATCTTGTTGGATCTGGCGTCGATCTAGTAAGTGGCTAGATTTTATCATGGTAGCGGAGCCCTGCGGGGCTGCCCACACCATGCACTGCCGACCCCAGTACTAAGGATGTCGACTGAGGTACTGACGTCACTGGAGGATGAGCCGCTGTGTGGCCAGCAGTTGGGTCTTGCTAAGGTGACTTAGGTACAAGCAGTTGACAGGTGAGGGGCACTGTNCACTGGAGGATGAGCCGCTGTGTGGCCAGCAGTTGGGTCTTGCTAAGGTGACTTAGGTACAAGCAGTTGACAGGTGAGGGGCACTGTGATGGTGTGCATTCGAAGGAGCTTAGTGATCCAGAAAACCTTTGGGAGACGTTAGATGACAAGATCGCAAGAGAAGTTTACCCTTTTTGCATTCTGCTGTGATCAGGTTGGTCTCTGGTCTTTCCTGGTGCTTACGTGAGTAACTAGGTGGACAGGACATCTGGGATGTCAGTTGTGACATGATTGGGAGCGACCATTCATGGGCTGACCATGGTGTTTGTGTTGTGATAGCTTCCAGGGAGACGAAGGACAGAAGGACACCTGAATAGCTGAAGGAATGCTAAACGTTTTTGCCTAGTTGTTGTTGCGACAAGAGTTAGCTGGACAACTTGCGGAGGAAGTGTTTGGGACTTTTGGCAACATGATGCTAGGAAAACTTTTGTGTCTTGGTAAGTTTCGCAGGTGCGATATGCCTTTGATAGTGTTTTGTTTTCATCGTAGAGTGCAAGGTGTCACAGGTGGTGACTGCAGGCGAGGTTTCGGAAGGTGCAGTTGATGATGGGAAGATGGGACACCAGGGTGTCTAGCGTCGAGGATCTTGTGTTGTGCGTTGGTCTTGGTCAGTAGGTCGTTGCTGTATATGGACGGCGCAGGTGTATTCAATTGCATGCTTGCCTTGGTCAGCACAGAGATGCTGTAGATGGGCTCACCGTATTGCCTTGGTCAGCACAGAGATGCTGTAGATGGGCTTACCGTATTGCCTTGGTCAGTACAGAGATGCTGTAGATGGGCTCACTGGATTGTCTTTGTCAGCAAGCGAGCTGTAGATGGACATTATTCGCCTTGGTCAGCAAGCGAGCTGTAGATGGGCTTATTCATGTGGCTGTAGCGAACAGCCATACCGTTGACTCCGACACTGGAAATATTGCAGCGGCAATAGTTTATCCGACGACTGGAGGACGGAGAAGAGAATTCGTTGACGTATCCATTGAGAACCCTGCAGGCGGCAGTGGTGTATCCTTTGGAAAGTTGCATGAGTGTTATGCACGATGAAGTGGGTTGATGACCATCTATACTCTAGAGACACTTAGTGGACTGAGGTGATTGCAGACAGTGAACATGTTGACTGTGACTAAGGTTATGAAGTTGAAACAGCTAGATTCTGAGGTTTTAGAAAAATAATAAAAAAGCAAAAAAAAAGCAAAAAAATGGAATTGAAAAAAGCAAAAAAAACACAGCATTTTTTAAATGGAAAACAAAAAGCAAAAAAAATGGGTTTTTGTTTGGTGGAATTTTGATATCAAATTCCAAAAAGGGAAAAAAATGGGATTTGGTTTGGTGGAATTTTGGCATCAAATTCAAAAAGGAAAAAAATGGGGTTTTATTTGATGGAAGTTTGAATTCACAACCAACATAAGACATAAAATATGATATAAAATGGGTTTCAAAATCAATGTAGGAGAAAAAAATGATTTTGTTTGGTGGAAGTTTTTGTTTCAAAATCATTACAGGAGAAAACATTGTGTTTGTTTGATGACATAAAATTCAAAAAGGACAAAAAGAGGGTCTTTATTTGGTGGAAATTTTGTTTCAAAATCATTATGGGAGAAAACATGGTGTTTGTTTGGTGACATCAAATCAAAAAGGACAAAAAAATGGTTTCTATTTGGTGGAAGTTTTGTTTCAAAATCATTACAGGAGAAAACATGGTGTTTGTTTGGTGACATCAAATCCAAAAGGACAAAAAACGGGTTTTTATTTGGTGGAAGTTTGATTTCAAAATCAGCACAGGCGAAGCAAATGGTTTTGTCTGATGGAGGTCTGATTTTCCACTGTCGGTCCTCATCGTCTGCTCCACGAGCTGTGCCCTCCTGGGAGCATTTGGTGTTCCATTTTTTTTTGGCTTTTTTTCACATTTTCTTTGCGAATCTAAAATCTGGACCCATTTTTTTTTGCTTTTTTCACCCTTTTTTTTGCAATTCTAAAATCTGGACCCATTTTTTTTGCTTTTTTCAATCCCCTTTTTTACCCATTTTTTCCGTTTTTATAAAGCCATTGATTTACAGAAGTTGCCTTGCTTTCAACTTCATAAGACTAAGGTGGTGTCACGATGCATGTCTTGAAGATTGTGGGTTATATTTGGACTGAGGATCAAGTGTGGCAGTTTGTTGCGCTCTTTTGCGTGCCGAGGGTAAATCGGCCAAACGACCAAGTGATCGCTCATGGTGCCTGCTCCTGCATCCCTGAGATGATAATACTGCTGCTAATTGAAAAGAGCTCTGAATATGGTGTTTTGTTTGAAGGTGATGCATGGAGGCTTGATGTTGGCACAAGATGATTTGAGGTATTGGAAAGAACCCATGGGATCTGTGGAGAAACGGTAGCATGCAGTGACTTGTGAACAGTTCTGTCGATGCGAGATAGGTCTCGAAGTCTAGGATGTGTGCGAGAGAGAGTGATAGGGTCTAGAGATCTGCACTTTGTCAAGAGGACTGGGCGATTTTGGTGCCAGAGAGCAGTCTTGTGAATTCGTGTTGGACACGTAGTTGAAGGGACTCATAGACGACAGAAGATGCCTAAGGAACTATGGACTCAGGCTAAGTGTGTGACCTGTTACTGTGAACTGAGGTCTTTGTGCACACTTTGATACGCATGTTTTGTACGTTTGTTGTTAGACAAACTGTTTGTGACTTGGCATGAGGCCACAGAGTTATGGGCATTATCGTTGGTGTGTTGTGTCCCAGTAAGGTGCTTGCAGTGGCATGCACGAGAAAGGATCTTAAAACCTGTGTGTTTGAAAGGGTCGACTATTGAAGGAAGAGAACACGAACACTGAGGTCCTTTGACTTGGAAGTAAGCCTAAGTCTTAGTCCTACTTCCAAGTCAGTCAACGAATAGGAACTTCAGGTAGAAGCCTGTGGCCCTGAGACATCCGGAAGTTTCTGGCATGGACTGCGTGTTGGAGAAGCAGGTTCGAAAGGGGGACCAGTGAACTAGTACCGACTTGAAGGCTGACGTTTGGTCTCATTTTGGATCTGTTTTGAACGTCTTGAAATTGTTTTGAGAGTTTGTGTTTGACTTGTGTGTCTTTTGGATGAAACTTGTGTCAAACGGTGAACTTGAAACAACTGGAACTGAATTTTGGTAGTGTTTCCATGTGAGTTGTTGAGTTTCTTTGGCATGGAAGTCGTGGCAAGTCTTCACAGAAATCTTTTCAAGTTTTCAACTGTCATCGCTGTTGAGATGAGTGTGAGTCAAGTGTTTTGTGCAATTGTTTTTGGAATCAAGCCTAATTGTTCCTGTGTTGCTCATAGATGCTTTCGCTCTTATCTGTTTTTGATGGACGAGAAGCGACCTTTGGTTGTTCCAACTTTGACTTTGTGGATTGCGTTTACGCCCAAGCAATATGAAGATCTACAAGCTGGCAAAGAGCTCCAACCTTATGCCGGTGCTCTAGGTTTTGATCTTCGGAAAGGTCAAGAGGAAGTGCTGGAACAACAATACGTGATGGACTGGAGTCCAACGGGTTTTACCGTTGAGGCTCGCCCGAAGTCATTCAAGCTGTGTAAGATGGAGATTACATGTCTGGGTTATATGCACTACATGGAGTCTGACATTCTCCTCAAGTCTCGACCGGGTGAGTATCGCTGGTATGGTGGTTTGAAGCTGGCAGAGAGAGATACATCTGGGCGTTTGCTCTATCGTGTCANGCTGCTTTAGCCTGGACTGTATGATAGCTTGGCTGACGTGACTAGTGTCGGCTGGCCCTTGAGGCCTTCGTCCTGCAATCGGTTGGAGAAGAAAGGGTTCTGAGTTTTGTTTGTCGTTGTCACTCACCTCAATTTGCTGCGATTTCTGCACTGTAAATCATTTTGATGATGGATTTTCATCTTTCGAGTTGTTCTTGTCACACTTGAGTGTCACTTGTTTGCTTGCTGCATTGCGTCAGTTGTTTGCAATCATGTTTCTGTTGGACAGTCGTTTGATGCTGTTTTGAGGGATGCTTAGAGACTTGAAGTCATTTGTGTGTTTGTGGAAATCTGGATACTGATGGTCACAAGAAACCATATCATCATGATCTGTGCAATTTCTTGGCTGAGAATTTCTGTGATCCTGTGTAGTCAGTATCACTCTACGGTGATGGACGATCCTCGATCCAAGAAAGGGATGAGTGTACCAGAGTAAACGGAAGTGCACTCTCTGTCGGAAGAACCGTCATATCTCCGGCACCCCTTGGATCGTCGTCTGGCATGGTTGGAAGAAGATTTGGCAATGCTTCATCGTCGTGTGAGGCAGGAGTGCTCTGCTTTTACTGCCATGAGTATGAGAGGTGGGAGCCCTAGTACAGGTGATGCTACAGATTCAGACTTGCGTCAGATTGTTGCACGACTAGAAGATGAGTTGGCTGCCGAGCGTACGGCTAGAAGGCTGATGGAAGACGAACTGGCAGTGGAGTGTAATGCCAGGGAAACTCTTGCTGGACGGGTAAATGTCCTAGAGGCAACCGTGAAGCGTATGAAGGAGATGCAGGTGAAGAATGAAGATGATGTGAATGCGACGTGTTCAACAACTTCGGTCGCAGCACAACCATCTACGCCTGCGACATCATCGCCACAAGCTAGTGTGGTGCGTATTGCTTCACCAACGGCACCCATCGCACTTACCCATTGGACAAACGTTCCGAGAATGGTTGGCGTGCCTCAGCAGGGGATGCCTGTGAGCGCCCACACAGGGCTGCCCACAGGATTGCCAGTAGAATCATCAGCCTGGGATGACGCAGAGTGGGAGAACCCAGCACAAGAAGTCCCCGGATATCAGCCAGCTGATCCGCGCAGAGGCTCTCCCAGACCTAAGATGGGTTTTGGAAGAACGAAGTGTCAGACTTTGAATGTATAGCGTGGTGGATTGAAACAGAGCAGCCATCTTAACTGCTGATGGCCTCTTCCCGTCAGAAATAGTGTTTTGCACTGCTGGCAGTTTTGAACCTTGTTGGTTTTGGTGACGCAGGTTGGCAACAAGCGGACTGAATGTGAATGGGTTGTATTGACAAGAGCTTCCAGATTGACTTGTTATTCTTGACATTTTGCATTTGCAGTTGCATTGGTATTGCTGCTCTTGACGTTTTTGATTATAGGAGGTCATGTGCTTTTGTGACTGATGTGTATGTCTTGTATCAATCCATCATCATTGTGATTTCTCATCCTCAACCGGGGATTGGATGTTGTTATTGTGTTTCTACGTTTTGTTTTGGACAGGGAGGAATCCTCAAGAGAGGGCATTAGTGTTTGCTCTGTTTTGCAAGGGTTTCATATTTCTGTCTATGAGCTGAGTCTTCGAGCGGAGACAACTCTTGTTATGACCTTGGATGTTTGTGTAAGGTTGCAGTTGATCGCTCAAAGGAGTAGGGGCCTGATCGTACCATTTTGTGTTTTGGCGTTTCAGCCATGAGTGGAATGGGAGCTCCATCGGAAACCCCAATCCCACCTGACGGGCCTCCGCCCCATATTGCGGCAATTCGCACTACATCTCCTTCGACTACCCCTGAAGTGCACCGAGAGACGTCGGAGAATCGTAGACGAAATGGTGTGAGTTCAAGGTCTCGATCACCTCGAGGGGCTAGGCCAGGAGAAACTATGGCTCCACCGGCTGAGGTAGTTCCAAATGAGTCGGGAAGACGTTCAGCTTTGCGACGTCCAACATTGCCTGTTCCTGAAAGGCCGCTTCCTCCGGAACTACTCACTCCGGAAGCCACAGCACGTCGCATGTTGAACGGCCTCGACCTTCTGAATCATATTAGGACTTCTTTGGACTCCATCAAAAGGTTGCATGAGAACCTCTGTGCCTTTGCCTCGCACCAAGTGGAACTCCAGAACAGTATGATTGACGCCATCGAGCATATGGGTACTACTATGGGAGTATTCATGCCTGCACCAGGTGGATCAGTGCCGGAACCGGGACCAGTGTACCACACCCCACCTATGCACATACCACAGACAATGCCGAGATCTACTGCATCTGCTTCGAATCCAACTCCAATGGTTCGTGACACAGTTTGAGTGAGAGGCTGGCCAACGTTGCCATATCCGCCGGCACCACGCTGAATCGAGTGTGAGTAGTGGTAAGCCCACTTGGTGGATGATATTTCAATTGCGTTTGATCTTTAGAACAGAATAGCCATACAGCGGCTCGAGGTTCAGTTCTTTTGCGTCTATCATGTTTGTGATCACTACTTGGCAAGAAGAGTCGAAAAGAACGTAATGGGACTGAAAGCCGAGGGTTTTGTTTGCGCAGTTGATGGTTTTATGCATCGAGAGATGCTTAACCGTTTTGGTCATGTCCGCTTTCATGGGTCTGTGCACAGTTGTTATTGAGAAGGGAACTGCATCGAGCGATGCTCTAGTTGTTTCTGCAATTTATTGCATTGTGAGAGAGTGTGGACGGACTTGGACTGGACACTGGAAAGTAGGATCAGTGTAAATGACTACATTACATGTCTTGTAGCCATGTTTGTGTGTTTCATGCGGTGAATTGTGGCCATACCTGGATACTAAGGTGCTGCCGGCCAGTGATGAGAACCCAAGATGAGATGAGTCCATTCTTGAAGGACTCACATCTTGAAAGGGGGATCTGAGGCCACCCCATGACACAACCTGTATAAGTAACTTGACATGTTCCTTTGTGTTTGTCTGTTCCGTGCTCTTGGGTGTCTGTTTCCGTATTGGTTTTCATGTTTCTTGTGATGTGCTCAGCTTATGTTGTTTTCTTTTGACTTTCGTTTGAAAGGGGGAGCATATCCTTCTTTTGGCTTGAGGTCGCGAGCTCAATAGTTTTCCACCGGCCATTCGATTTCTCAGTCTGAGCTCTTGTGCTCCTATTGGGACAATGGTCACGAGCCGAGTTTTTGCCAGAGACGTGATTGGGCACTCGTTTTCTTGATGGATGTTACTTGGACGACATTAGGACACTGACCAGTCATTGTGTAACGTTTTGCGAAGATGACGGTTCNCGCGCTGGGGCAATGTCCGATTGTCTTCAGAAGTCATTTTTGGATTTTCTGACATGCCTACCTTCCTGGTGGAGGGTGCGGAATGTGAAACATCTTTCTCTGTTTTCGTGTTGACTCCGAAAGTGCTTCGTCGGTGGATGTCTCGTGCTCTTGTGTGTGTGTGTGTTTGTTGAAACCTGTTTGCAACAACAACACCGTAGTGATCCAGTTGTGACGCCATGGAATCCACTGNCGTGCTCTTGTGTGTGTGTGTGTTTGTTGAAACCTGTTTGCAACAACAACACCGTAGTGATCCAGTTGTGACGCCATGGAATCCACTGACCTTTATGGTGTTCTCTGCAGAAGGATCTGGAACCGAATTCTATAATGAGGAAATCTTCTTTATCTTCTGGTAAAGTGTGCTTCCTTCTATGATGCTGGGAACTGGGTTTTATGCTGCAGCCCATTGGGTTATTCTTTACAATATTCGTTGAGACACTGGAGGATAGTCACCGCAGTTCAGCATGTATTTTATCTGCAAAGAGGCCAGACACAATTTCAGTTTTTGACTACACGCCAACTACATTCATGAGAATTTCGGTCAAGTTTTCGTGAATCTGACTTGGAGATAGGCATTATTAGGAATCTGCCTGGATCTTCGTGATTTATGTGACAGAGCTGCTTATTTCTGGAACTTTGAGAATCGCAAGCTTTTATTTTGGAGCTTCTTTGTGGGAGATCTACACTCACCTCGTCGAAAGGGGGTGTGAAAGTCTAGTGGTTACAGTTGCCCGCCGTGGTGATTGTAGACCCTTTTGGAGACTACCATGGTGAAGATGGTGAAAAGTCCTCACCAATGATAGTTTTACATCTGAATTTGATATTCTTTGAGCTCTACACGAAGAGTTCTATCCAGAACTGCCTTCAGATTGGGATTTGGTCAATTTACCGTCAACTTTGATGCGATCTGTCCTGATTTGGTGTTTTGTGCATGATCTCGAGCAACCTGCGTTGCTCGTGATGGATATTTGGTTGTCATCTGGATTGTGAAGACAGGATGATGAATATCGTATAGTATTTTGAACGTTGTCGAGCTTCTATTAGAGGATGAACTTTGCTCATCATAGCTAAGCTGGTCGGTTAGCTATGTGCCTATTGGTATTGCAGGCGCCCGCGCCTANGTCGAGCTTCTATTAGAGGATGAACTTTGCTCATCATAGCTAAGCTGGTCGGTTAGCTATGTGCCTATTGGTATTGCAGGCGCCCGCGCCTACTGGAGTATTTGGGCATCTGACAAGAGAAGCTTTTTACAACTTTGTGATTGAGATACTTGATCTTGGTCACCGATGTGGTTATTTGAGCTGGATATGTTGATCCAGGACCACCATTTTCTGCATCTTGCTTATGGGAAGTGAGATGGTGAGAAGCTAACCATATGCCTTCTCAGGCATTGGTTACCTTCTCACATGTATGGAAACTACATATTGCGTGGTCTAGACTTTTGGTCTATGGCTTCGTTATCTCCGACAATGCTATGCTTTATTGCGTTTGGTTAGTCTGCGATGCGCGTTGTGTGAAGTATATCGACTTGGTATTTGCACTGCTGAACTGACGGGATGTGATTAAGGTATAGAGCAGAACATTCTGCTCTCTTACTGCTTTGGAACGTGGACGTTTGATTTCCTGAACTGAAGTAGTATTGAGAAGAAACCTTGTGTTTCTAGAAGTTTTCTGCACTGGAGACTTGTACAGTTTTATTTCTGAATCATGTCGTTCTCGAACACTGGTTTTCACGTTTTGGTGAGAACTGACGTATTTGAGGATTTTTGCGGTGATTCGTTTTGTAGTTAGCTGTTTTGAAACCCAAGCAGCTTTTTGAACACAGTTTGGAATCGTTCCATCAACCTTTAAGGACAGGTTGATGTTCACAACCAGGAATCGTGTTTCCTCGTTAGACATTGGCTCAAGAGGGCTGAATTGTCAAGAGCTAATCTGAACTGTAGTTTCACCGAAGTCAGGACAACTTAGGAAGACAGACAGATCGTTTCGTTCTTGTTTGTGCGGCCGTGTGCCGACCTTCCTTTGTNGGCGTCCGAGCGAAAAGACTGAAGCTGACGTTTGCACTTAGGAGTTGAGGGTTTGAAACTTTCTTTTGTTTGTGAGATCTTGTTGGATCTGACGTCGATGTAGTAAGTGGCTAGATTTTATCAGAATGTGCTTTCACAATCCGTGGCTTGGCACAGTACATGAGTGCCCCCCACAGAACGTAGCTGGATGATGTTAAAGCTTTTCTCTGTATGAAACCATTCCTTGCAGTTGCGCATAGTTTTGGATGGATTGTGGCATTCCCCTTCCTCTGATGATGGCTTGGTGATAGAACTGTTTTCAAACAGCGACTGGGCAGCGCACAAAGGACACAGCTGTACACCAGCTCGATACCTACCAAGGAAAACTTTGCAGACTTGGGAACAGCTTTCACGAGATTGGATGCAATACTTGATGCATGGTGTGGGTGTCTTCAATGAAGATTCTGGCGAACTTGTGGAGCAGACGTTGTTGCTCGAGAAGAAGCGGCAAATGACTTCAGAAGTGTGCTTCGAATGTTGCGTAAGAGTCCAGGTGAGCGCCCAATTCATGCTACATGGTGTCTACAAAGAAGACTTTGCAGACTCTTGCTGATGAATTGGGTGGGCAGTGCGGACGCCTTGAGCCTTGTGAGCCCAATCTACACATGGTTTCCTTCCTGGTTTTTCTGGTTTTTCACTTTGGATGGTACCAATGGTGATTTTCTTCTGCATTTTGACTTCAGCGCTCCCCTATTAAAATATGTTCAGAGAGCCGGAGTGATTACATGACGGAGATGGAGCCCAAAGAGCTCACCTTGTCGACAGAGTCTACGAAGACGGAGTTTCAACAAAGCTGCCGTCTACAGTTTCCTGACAATTTGCGTGAAGCATTGCTTGGATTTGACCGATGATGCTGACTTTGATGAGGATCGTGCCATGGAAGGTCGTTTGAATGCAATCTATGACATACCCTTTGACACGTTTTCTTTGTTTGAATCTGATGGGATCACCCAAGCAAACTTGCGCTCTTTGATGGATATGCACAGCGTTTTACAGACTCTTGATTCTGAGTTCAAGCTGTTTTACAGACGCTTGATTTTGAGTTCAATGCTTTTACTTTGATTTCTGCAGCAGCCCCAACTGAAGCAGCATTTGAGCAAGATGGAGCAGAACCAGAATGTGAATCTTTCTTGCCCCTCCTGACCCTCCTCCTGGTGCTGAGTTTGTGACTCCAGCCGCTCCCTATGAGCCACATAGTCCGGAGCACATGGCCATGTGGTTGATTTCAAAGTTAACCGTGAAGCTCACACGGACAGTTCAGCGTGGTGATGCAGAGAGGGCATTGAGAGGTGTTGAACAAAGGCAGATCATGGTAGACCTGTGCAAGTACTATGATGAGAATCCAGAGAAGAGAAACACTGTATGGTGCATGATGCCAACTTTGACGGAACCTTCAGACTCAGAGAACGAAGCGGAGACGCAGAGAATTCATAGACCCTGGCCAGTTTCAAATCTGCACAGCAGAAACTGCTGCGCAGAGGCGGGCTGAGAAACCTTTTGACGTCATGTAGTGCAGTAGATCTTGCGTAGTATCTGTTCATATCAGTGCGATGTGCATAGAAACCACACACATTTCTGTTGTCTTGTGTTTTCAGGTCAACAGCCTTAAGGGCTATGATCAAGTGCAGTCAGTATCTGCTGTTACTGAAGGCGTCTTGCGCTCGAAGGAAAACAAGGAAAAAACTATACAAATTAAGGTCACGCAGAAATTGGGGCGCATAGTACGTGCCTTTCTGTTTCAAATTCCAAACGGGTTAATGTGGGCCAACAATACCAAACCTTATTGGGCGGCAACCTTTATCAAAAAATGATGCAGGTTGGTGTGATTTTCCAAAACCACAAACCGTTTCTGCAACATTACCTGCGAGGGTTCCCAGCANTTGGGCGGCAACCTTTATCAAAAAATGATGCAGGTTGGTGTGATTTTCCAAAACCACAAACCGTTTCTGCAACATTACCTGCGAGGGTTCCCAGCAAACATCGCCAGAACTTTTACTCACATGAATTGTGCATATCATAAGAGTTCATGATGGATGTGCATATGCCTGTAATATTTACCTTTACTCGTTCTGATGCAAGATGTAGCAATTTTGCAAGTCTGTATAGACAAACATATGCAGAGTGAAATGGTTTCAAATCAATTCGCGTTGGATAGTCATGATGTTGATAACAATTGATAAATACCAATTTGGTTTGAAAACAAGTGCCAAAAACATAAAACAACAATAAATTGGGCACATATAGTCATTTGTTTTGAAGAAAAATTGGCAACCTCCTCAATTTTTTGACATAATCTTAGTTTTTGCTTATGTTTAACTGCATGTGGTTGCGAGCACAATTTGAGCAAACGCTTGGTGTGGGGAGGATTATTTGGAGCAAAAAAACATTGCGATCTTTGCGTTCCCGCATTTTTTGGTTCAGCTGAACCATGACAAGGAAGATCCACAACAGGCTTGGCTTTTTGGGCAAGATGCAAACACGAAGAGGTGTACATTCCCTAAATTCCAATGAGTAGTTTGTGGGTCAATATCCCATTACTAGTAAATGATGATTCCCAATAGTGTTGGTCATTGCACCTTTATTTACCATTCTCCATGGTCTCAGGATTCCCATTGTTGGTTGATCTTGGCCAGAGAACACCTCACTTCCCCCAGTAATTTGAGGTTTCACCAATGCCAAAAACCGTCTATTTATGGTAAACTTGGGGATGGTTTATATCAGGTTTACCCCATTATTCCAAAGTCGTCGATTTTTTGGTGCTAAAAATAGTTGGTTGATGCTACCCGCTACCCTCATCTAAAGAAGAACGTCGAGGTTTTGCATTTTGATGGTGAACACCTCTTTCGAAAGAACAGCGATGAGACATGATGAGACATAAACCATCGTCAGATNGAAGAACGTCGAGGTTTTGCATTTTGATGGTGAACACCTCTTTCGAAAGAACAGCGATGAGACATGATGAGACATAAACCATCGTCAGATTTGGAAGGAGTTCGATTCGGCATTGAAGGTGATACACAAAATGTAAGACATGTGTGACACACTGACCAAAACATCAAAACCTAACCAACTATATCGGCAAGTCAATCTACAAATTGTGATGTTGGTTAGTTTCCTCTTGGTGTTGGGGTTGAGATTATAGTGCAAGGGCTGGGTACAGTGAATGACATTTGCGAATGTTGACACCACCGGAGCTGAGTCTGATGGATTGGTTGACATACCATCATGTTCGCGTCGAATTCGGGAAAGAACATGTTTTGCATATCACATTGTGTTGACCATCTTAATTTTTGTGTTTCCATGTTGAATTTTGGCACGAACCCAAAATCTCCGGGTCTTTGCCAATGCCATTTTGTGTGAACATGACCTGGTACGACTGCCGTTTTTGGCATGATGACCAGCCACTTTGGGGTACAAGATGACCACCAGATGATAGTCGAACAAGTATCTCACAATAGTTTGGTCATTATACCCCAATTGTTGGGGATGTGTCAATGAAATTCCCGTTGTCGAAAGTACCCGCAGGTCATGGTGGTTTCGAAACCATGGAAACATCCTGCGAGGCCAGGAGCACATGGATCCATGGGACCTGGAATTACCCAAATGGGACCCTTGCCGTGTGAATAATGATGAAACTATGTAGTTAAATATTCAGATATATTACATTATATTCCATACATGGATCTGATGAGATGGAATAGTGAATTAATTACATGTAATTGCCGGCAATATTATATCGGAACATTTGTAGTAAATGAATTTGGTGACAAGACATGAACCAGCTGAATCTGGATACGGGTTTGAAAACCACCCACAATTGGCCCATGCTTGGAATGATTCTGGGTATAAACAGAAAACTGCCTGGGTTGACAATGAGGGTTNGAAAACCACCCACAATTGGCCCATGCTTGGAATGATTCTGGGTATAAACAGAAAACTGCCTGGGTTGACAATGAGGGTTCTATTCATTATGGCGAGAAAGTAATACACTACAGTTTGCAGTCCTTTTTTTTTATTACGAATAAACAATCAGAATATGTCTATGACCAGCCGGAACACTAGAGAATGAGAAGATGCAACCAACAAGAGATGACCGGCTGAGATAGTAATGGCTGCATACGAGACACAAAAACGACAATTCACCATGGCTCAGTTTTTTAATTGCTGTAGACTCTAGATAGTATTCGGACGTCTTTATGACAATGCTTGATAATGGTTCATGGTTCATGATTAATAATGGTTAATTCCATGATG
>BGPT01001904.1:8364-34131 GCA_003297045.1 Symbiodinium sp. clade C Y103
CCTTAGAAAACAATTTGCAATATATATGTTATATTTGGAAATATATGTGTTATATTTGTGAGTTTGGAAGCGCCTTAGAAAACAATTTGCAATATATATATGTTATATTTGGAAATATATGTGTTATATTTGTGAGTTTGGAAGCGCCTTAGAAAACAATTTGCAATATATATGTTATATTTGGAAATATATNGCCTAGCTGGGAAAGCAATATCGTCAGCGCGTGCAGTGAGTTACATTAACCTTTTGGTGGCATATATGTTTTTGATTTATGAGATAGTTTATCTTCGTGATCATCGTTTACGTGTCTTTCTTCGTGATCTGCATTCGGGTTCGTTGGCTCCTCTTGTTAATGAAGGTATTTGCGTAACATTTTGACATTCAGATCTTTCACAATGTGATGTTGTTCTGCCTTGTTGGTGGCTATCGATGGTCATTTCTTAGGGATACCTGTTTGAAGAAGCCCTACATTTATGCTCGTTTACACCTGCGGCTAATGACCATATTGATCCTGGTTGATATGAGAGATCCCCTATCATGGAAGAACACCATGTCATCAAAAAAATGATCAAGATGTTGGACCTCCACAAAATGGGGCCCTCCAGGTACAAGTTTGTATACTGATCAATCTACAAGGTGCTGCCCCCCTACTTAGCTAAGTTGGTTTATAACTTTAATGACTAGGGTTTATGGTAGAAATGATATCTATACTTTATATGTTACTATGGTTTATAAACCGACTTTTAACTGGGGGGCACCACCTTAAATTGTGTCTATGTCAGTGTATCTGCCATAAACCAATATACGACTGGTAAAATTCAACCAATCTGAACAGCGTCACATTGTGGGAGAAAAACATGAAGCATAACCGCCAAAATGTGCTACAATAGTCTACCACTCTGGACAAATCACAATAATTCGCTCATTTGGAATTAAGGCCATTTTGGGATACAGTAGCTACCCCTACCATCATTCCAATTCGCAGGTAGACATCGGGTGGATGATATTAGCAGTGTAATTCCCAAGTTATGAGATGGGCATGGCTCAAATGTTCAAGTCCACCGATTTTGGGACCAATTTCGAGAATCATCAATTTCGGAGTACCCTAGTGTTGATCATACTTGTTTTTTTGGCATATGGTAAAATGCCTATATGGGGGTTTCCTAAAATGGTGGTACCCAAAAATGGATGGTTTATAATGGCAAATCCTATTAAAATGGATGATTTGGGGGTACCCCTATTTTAGGAAACCTCCATATTATGTTGGATCCTCAGTCTTGAGGGACAAAATGCACCGACTGAGCTGATCATCCCGTTGTCCTCCAGCCCGCAACTTGCGCAGCATGCAGAGCTTGCCGGATACGTCGATTCGGGAGCCAATCCAGGAATCCACCGTGTGTGATGTGCCCGTTTGCCGTGAGGAACACGTCGTGGGCATGGCAATCCCAAAGCGACTGGCTCTGTGAAAGTGCCCAGCCCCCAGCGAAACAGTCATAAGGATCTGCGTCTTCTTCATGGGTGTTGACATCGTGCAAACAAGCGGCAGCGGGGAGGTGAGACCAGCTACATACAGCTGCCGAACAAAACTCATCACACAACCTCTGCATGTGACATGCTCCGCGTGGCCTGTGAGCAGGGGGTGACACACTGTCAATGACTAGTTTTTTTTTTTGAAAGGCAGGGGGAATGGGATGCAGGGATTCTTTTTCCTAATCAATGTAATCGGTCCAATCCAGTGGCAGAAGGCTACCGTAGACTAATGTAGTGGTCGGAATGTTTCCATAAACTGGACCGTGTAGTTGTAGAAAAGTTCCCATCAACGCCTGTAATGGTCAAACGAAGGCCATAGAGACTTGCCGCCGTAGACTAATTTAATAGCGCTCCCGTAGACTGTTTTAGTAGCAAACAAGCTCCGAAGACTAATTAAATGGCAACAAAAAGGCCCATTTAATGGCAGACACAGCTGGAGGTTGGCGGGGAACGAAAGTAATTATTTCTCCGTTAACCTTCTTGTTACTGTGCGCTTCTTCCTTGTTTGTACAATGCTTCAACAGACTATTCGGTTTTTTAGGCGTAGTAGATATGATACAGACTCTGGAAACAAATCTGACTTCTGACGAACACTTTCTCAACTTTTATTCGACGGAAAGACAAGACCAAACAAACATGGTCCTTCGAAAAAAAATGAGCAACGAGAGGAATGACTCTGACGATATGCCGCGGCAATCGCCCTGGCCCAGTGATGACACCAAGATGTCCAATGGCACCTTTTGCGCGAGGCTTCACTGAGAAACCACTTCGACCAGCTTCGCTACCAAGGAAAGTGTCTGGGGTGACAGCGACAACGACATCACCACTGGGAGAATCCTTTCCAGATCCTTTGGGCCAAACTCATCCAAACTCATTTTCTGGAGCATGATGCATCGGAGTTTGACTTTATCAACAGTTTCTTGATGTGACCGATTAGGCAATACTTTCAGCATGCTTAATAAACAGTTAGCTGCACAACTTGCTCTTTCGCAAAGAAATGGACAGCAACCCTTCTCTTGACACGCAATGTTAAGCGAAAGATATGCTTCACAACAATTGAGGTGTGAAAAGCGAATCTGTTGATTTTCCTTTACCTTTCTGACTCTTCAAAGCCTTTACTGATGTCATTACATTGGCCGGCGATGATTCCCAACATGTCGTCTATCATGGTTGAAAGATTCGGAAGGTTCAATACGAATTCTGACATCATGTAGGGCTATGTATATGGACAAACACAGTACTATAACCAGGGTGATGTTTGAAATCCGCATGATTTTCACCATAAACATTACATAATTCAGACTAGGTGAGGCCCCCTAGATAGCTGAGTTGGTGTCTAAATAGAGGTAAATTGTGGTTTGATCAAACATAACTGGAGGGCCGAAAACCTTGTCTCCTTGTCCCATTGACGTTTTAAAAAAGCATGTTCTGGTTCAGTTATATCCCATTAATGTTATAGTTCCTATGGTTTAAATTCCATTAACTCATATCAAATCACCATTTTTACTGTTAAAATCACCATAGTTCATTGGGATTGCAAAACCAGCAAACATAAGTCAACTATGACATTATAAACCATTTTTAAGGGCTATCAATCGCTCTACAACTATTATGAACAAGATAGTATATAGATTCATGTATTATATATCCCAATATATCCCATTAAGGCCACGCATTAATGCCACGCATCACCATATGTTCTGTTTGGATGTCATGGATTCCTCCGACACTTCTCCAAGGCACTGTAGGCTTCGTCGTCTTCGCCCCTTCGGACGCCTTCTCTTTGGCCAAGTCGCCTCGCTTTTTCGGCGCAAAGTGCGACGTGGCATAGGAGGTTTTGGAAACAAAAGATGGCTATCAGTGGAACATGGTATTTAACTATGGTGTGTACATATATATATATATACCCTGTGGTTATTTAACATAGCCATGGAAAATGGCCCAATTATAGATGATTTATAGTGATTTACCTATTAACGATGGTAGTTTTCCAGGGCTATGTTAAATAACCAGAGGGTATATACATACCTAACTAGGGGGTTGGGTATTTCAACTAGGAAACATGATGATTGAATGGAACATGCCGGTTATATAGAATTAATCATCCGTTAATAATCCAGTACTTGTCCATTCATCATCAATTATACATTGATGATCCATCTGATTTTTGTGGGAAAACATGGATTTAGGTGATTCCGCTAGGAAATGCTAGGAATATACCCTCAAACATCGAAAAAAAACCAGGTGAGAAACCCATCCTTTGGCAGGTCATGTTCCAAGGAAACCATTGGTTTTCCAGGCATGGCTTGCTGGAAAATCCACCTTTTAGTTCAGGGACTTTCCCAGCTAGAAACCCTCATGGACTGCAGGGACTTTCCCAGCTTGCCACCTTTGAGGACACCAGAGGGTGGGAACTTATGGAGTTTGGACCGGCAAACATGGCGATTTGTTTTGGAGTTTCATCAACCATTGGGACCAAAACGTGGTACCAGCGGAAATATATATGCTACATTTGGAAATATATGTGTTATATTTGTGAGTTTGGAAGCGCCTTAGAAAACAATTTGCAATATATATGTTATATTTGGAAATATATGTGTTATAAGAAAACAATTTGCAATATATATGTTATATTTGGAAATATATGTGTTATATTTGTGAGTTTGGAAGCGCCTTAGAAAACAATTTGCGATATATATGTTATATTTGGAAATATATGTGTTTTATTTGGGCACGAAAACCATTTGCGAAACCATCGTGTTCTGACTGCAACGACAATGCAGAGCCAGCTTTGAGGGCGCGTCGGAATCCTGCCGCAAATCCTTTGTTTTTGCCCTTCCTGAATTCCAAAAGCAGAAGAAAGTGGAAGGTATGCCTGGTAGCGACCAATCTACTGGTGCAGCTCCAAACAGCATCCGACCAGTTTCAAATCATTGACGATCATGTCTATGACCTTTTTATCCTTGAATTCTTGACCATGCCATGAAATTATCCATTCAATATACATTAGGTATCCATTCCTTATCCATTCATTCTCCATTAATTAGCAGTAATCAGCTATCAATTATTACTTTCTCCATTCATTATGCCCTAACTACTGTCCATCCAGCAATACCCGTTTGAAAATTTATCCCTTCATTCTCCAGGAATGACTACAAGAAGAAAGTATCTCCGTTGACTGGCCCTAATTGCCCATTAAGATCCATTAGTCATCCATCACTATTGATTACTGACTAATTATCCATTAATCACATGTTATCCATCGAGAATCGCTTCAGTATCCATCCATTTTCCATTAAGTATCCATTCACTACCCATGAAATCACCAATATTAATCCATCAATTAATCCATTCACCCAGTACATTCATTGATTATTCATTAACCTTAAAATCACCATTTTCCCAATATGTTCCATAGATTTTCCACATATCTTCCATAAACCCATAGCTCCATTGTTCATTTTCAATCAGTTAGCTCCTTCGTAGCTGCTTAGCTCCCTCCTAACCACTGCATATGTTGCGTCCATTACGATGTGGGGCCCGGTGATGTTTGTTGGTTTATACACCCTATTAACCAACATATTTATGTTATATAATAAGCATGACAAAGAATGATTATTGAAGCTATCTGCACCAACTTTACTATCATAAATCATCTATAACTCCCATTAAATTTCAATGTTTCTAGGTTTTTCTTCCCAGTGAAATCACCCTGTGCTCCTGTACCCTCTGGTAAACTAACATAGCTATGGAAAATCACAATTTTCAATGGGAAAGTCAACTATAAATGGCCATTTTCAATAGCTATGTTAGTTTACCAGAGGGTAGTTTCCACCTTGTACATGTCCAACTTTGTAGCTATTCCTTCTGAACGTGGGGGACACATCCCAGTTATCAGTAGGTTCACCCAGATAGCTCATGGATTGGTACTGGCATATTGAAGGAATATTGACTGGGATATCAATATCGATTATTGATAGTTGTGATACTTAATAATATTCAATCTTCCCAATTTTCCCATCATCAATGATAGTTAGATATCACTATTGATAGCGTATAATTCACTATATCGATAGTTATAACTATCTTGCCATCATCTATTGATAGTTGATGGATTGTTACTGGAGTATTGTTACTGGAATATGTTTCATATTCAATCTTCCCAAATCTTCCCATATCTTCCCATCATCAATTATAACTCTCGATATATGGGGTTGTCTGAAAATAGGGTACCTCTAAATCCATGGGTTCATCATGATTTTCCCATGTTTTCCCTATTAAAAGAACCAATTTGGGGTGTATACACCATTTTCAGACAGACCCATATGGCTATAAGTCAAAACCCTGGTACCGTTCGTGAACATCAAAATAGCTGGTATAGCTGGATGTTCATCCCATTAAAATGGATAAATTCATAGCTTTTGACCCACTCCCATATTCACCTTCTCCCCATCCTTTTTCGCCCAGTGGCGATGCCAAAAGACCTCCTTCCGACTCAGCTCTGGCGCCCACGGCAATGGCCAACCCCGGGGCCGCAGACCCACCTGCAACGTGGCGTTGGTGTGCTGCGAGATGGCTCGGTTGGTTGGAAAAAGGTGGGGGAACCACGAAGAAATGGCGGACTTAGTAAAATTTATCACTCATTTAGTGAAATGTATGGCGAACTTTTTGAAAATTGTGGCTAACTTGGTGAAGTTTATGGTTAACTAAGGGAGAATTATGGCTAACTTTCTGAAAATTGCAGCTAAATTAGTGAAGTTTATGGTTAAGTTAGTGAAATTTAGTGAAATTGACATGTGTGATATAAATCTATACCTGTCTGGTATCCCGTAGTTAGCTACATCGCTTTATCAGTGAGTTCACAGGGCCCGGACTCAATAGTCCCACCCTTTAAACAAAAAGGTGAAAGAACATGTTTTCTGCTGATTATTTATAACAAATAATAGTTTGATGGGGTCAAAAATTACAAGTTTGCTTATTTTAAACAATCTAAGGATTCTTATGTCATGGGGGCACCACTGTATAGTGTGTATATATATATATATAACCTTAACCTTAGCGAAACAAAGGCGAACTTAGCGAACTGTAGTGCCTTTTTGGGAAGATCATCCCACAGAAATATCGCAGGACAGGGTGGACCTCCCGGTGATGAAACCACCATACTATAGACATGTTCTACAGCAAAATCAATCTATAATCAAGTCTCTATACTGTCGTAAACCTCAGAAAATGACTCTTCAATGTACAATAACCAACAAAACATAATGAAACATGCTTTTGCGTGGTTTTATCTCAATGTTTGGATTAACCAGCTGTCGGGGCGGCTTTTTTTTCAGCCTCAGGAAAGTGATAGATCTCCAGGGATTCGTCGAACTGCTTCAGCACCTCCTCCCTCACGTCGTCCGGCAGACGCCTGAGTTCTGTGACACGTCCCCGTAGAGGGGACAGCGTTTTGAGATGTCCTTACCCACTGAAAATGTGGATCTAAACCAGGAAGAAGTGGATTTTTTTGGATTCATGATCAATTATGAAAGGTCTTTGTTGATCTAAAAGACTACAAGTAGGTTTTGAGATGTGTTTATCTGCCAAAAATTGCGATTTGAGGAGGACAAAAATGATTTGAAGTTCACAATCTATCTACGACAGGCTCTTGTTGGGTTGCAATTTGGTTTATAATGGTTCATGATAGATATTGACATAGTCAATAGATTTAGGAACAAAAATGTAACCGCGCCATGCCACATTTGTAGATGATTCCAAGCCTAGGAACATGATACTCTCCAATATACGTTGCGGGTAGTCTTTTAAGTCCCGAACTAATCATCAATCATCAAGGGTCGAGTTCGTAGTTCGGTATACCCTCCGGTAATCAAACATAGCAATTGGAAATCCCCTAAACATAGAGGTTTCAATAGGAAAATCCCCTATAAATGGTGGATGTTCCATTGCCATGTTTGATTATTGGAGGGTATTCCATATTACTATCCCATAGTTATGTGATTTATATCATGTTTTTCCTGTAGTCTTATCATGTTAAATCCCTATTTTCCTGGTAAATCCACGGTAATGAAAAAAACTTGGATCATTCTATTCCCATTATTCACTATCCCGTCAAACACATTCCTTTTCTCAAATATCCCATCATAATTCTATTATATAACCACGAGACATCACCATTGCATTCCATTGAATCCCATGAAATCTTCATTGAATCAGTATCAAATCCCATAGAATTCCATTAACTCACCATCAATCACTCATTATACAATCATGTTTCCTATTGAAATCATATCTTTCTCCCTATGTTCATGGTAACTCCAGCATTATGGCTAGATTTTCATAGGGGAATTGCTTGGATCATAAATCCCTGACTTTTGGACTATCCCATTCAAAAATGGAGGTAGACTAAACCAGTTACTTGCCATTTACAAGTACCATCTTTTATCTAGTTGATGAGTTGATAGTCGATATCACCAGATGTTCAGAAATGGTTACTAACTTCATAAATGGTTTAGATATCATCAGTTACTCCATTTTCTTAAAGCTTACTGCTCCTCCAGCCCTACCTTCCGCCGACCTGTTCTAGGCCAGGAGGCCAACAGCCCAGTTCTCCGTTGCAGGGCACCGGTTTGGGCAGCCGCAGGGAGGCGCTTAAGATGTTGCAGATGGGGCCGCCGGCATGGGGACCTGGGAGGTCAGCGAAAATCGGTGGTTTTCTTCACTGGAGAATATCGATTTAGTGGGGGTGATAAAAAAACAACTTTATAAGACATATCTATATATATATATGGTTTACATAGGGTTTATAGTGGATATATCATGATATATATCTATATAGTGTATTGGGGTTACAAACAGACAACTTAATATAACTGGGATGATACGGCCCCATTTTCACAAGGTGGTGCCCCAGGTCCTGAACAAAGTTAACATCACTGGGGGGAGCACATCGTACAACTGGGACATTGGGGATATCTATAGGTGAAGGTAAGAATGGTAAGTTAACATCGAATGGATATATCTATAGCTTGTTATGGTTATAAACCATGGATTAAAGGACAATATATTACAACCATTAATTATCAGCAGTATACAATGACCATTAAGCACCATTGGCAAAGGAAAATGGCCAACTTGTTGATGATTTTTCCAATTCCAAACCTACTATTTGTTAGGCGATTTCCAATTGCCAAATTGCCACGTTTAATTAGCAGAGGGTAACAAGCAAAAGGTGGATGGAAAACGAACAGAATATGGATTTGAACTGATTGAGGGAGAATATCATGGGTCTATGGGTTGGTTTAAAGGATCGTTTCTTACTATTCCTATGATTATCATAAAATGTATTGCAGTATTAGTTTAAGCAGAAACATGCGGAAACTATCGTTGTTCGTATCAAGTATTGGGATTTTCTGGGAATGTGTCCTTCATCCAAATCCATGGGGGATTTGTAGTTCTAAATGTCTCTCAAGTGAAGAGAATGTCAAGGTGTTTTCAGAGGGAAAGTGATGATGCTAAAGGGGTTTGCAGAGGGAAAGTGATGATGCTAAAGCTCCTTGAATTGATTCAAAATGAAACCAAAGAATGGTCATATCATGTCATGTCTATATCGTAATGAATTTGTCTTTAGAGCCCCATACTTCACTGTGAACTTTAGGGCGTGTAACGAGGCAAAACTGGGGAGTCAGCCAAGACAAAGCAGGGAGAATTAGCTTGGCCACAAAGTCAAATGAGAAGCAAATAGAGACTCGTCGCAAACACTATAATTCTCACCAACATCTCTCAAGTATACACATGTATTTACTTATATATATATATACACATATATCTTATGTAAACATATGGAATCAATCAATTAATATGCATCTTCATATATATATTAATATATTATATTATATCATATATATATATACATGTAAAATGTATGATTTTTAAATATCAATGCATGTTTTTGAATAGTGAGAGTTGACCAACCTGCTATGTAGATGCTGACAATAACTGGCTATTTCACCATGGCATGTCCAGCCCAGTGCTTCGCTGAGTCGCTGAATTTGCACTGGGGCACGTGGTGAAGAACGCCGTTGGGGCCTTGGGGGCGACTCTCAAAGTGCAGCTACCAAATCCGTAAATATTGATTAAAACCTATTAAAACCATATTTGTTTTACTATTTTTATGTGTGTATTTTCGTTTGTTTCTTTCTTTCTTAGCTTGTTTGTTTGGTTTTATTTGTTTTTGATGGGGTTAGTAGGAACAAAGAAAGTGGTGGCATATCAATAATTTTGTCAGAAAAGATAGGATTTGATTATGAGTGAGTCGCAATTGAAGTGGACTTGTCCAAGAACTGGATATACCGGAGATAGCCCTCAAACGGCCATTTTACTTGGATGGCACTATGACGATGAACATACCAGTCAGTAACTAGCTGGCAACCCAACAGCTGGATTTGACTGGGTTGTAACATGTTAAAACCATGATCATGAACCGTTTAGCATACCTCGGACATCCAATCATGCCATAAAATCATGAAATTGGAGGGGCCAACACCATGATGAGGCTGCAATCCCACATTTTTGATTTCAATCATACAACCCAAATAGCTTTGCATGGACTGTTGCGGTCTACTCGATTGCAAAAAAAAACATGTTGCTGGTTAGATATCGCCCAAACCCTGGGAGCCTTGTCAACCCGCAAATATCTGAGATTCATGGATGTTCATCGCCCCAAAATACAGTATTTTACAATGACTTGACCTTTCGCCATATAGATCATCAAAAATCTTCATAATATCTTTGGATGTCTACTCGTATCCCTCTGTTGGATGAACATCCAAGAATGGCGCAAGAAATCCAACCCACAGTTTTTGTTGCCTTACCCTTCGGTAACTTAACATAGCTATTGAAAATGTCACATTTATAGATGATTTACCTATTAACATGGTGATCTTCCATGGTTATGTTAGTTTACCAGAGGGTAACAAGTCACACTTTCTAAGGTTTGTCCAAAACAATTGGACACGCCAAAATCCAAGGCATTTCCCGAAAAAAGATGAGAGTTATTTCCATGTTATTCCCAGATAAACCACATAATTTGATAGTGTCCGAGTCTTTTTTTTACACACCCACAGTTATAGCCCTGAACAGTTATAGCTGGCTTATACTCTCAAGTGATATTTGTTCACCTTAGCTACAGGAGTTACTTCATCCCATTTGCCTGGGCCAGGGCCATAACTACAGATGCTCGAGGCAAGCAGCCGTTGCATTCCTGGCCGCAGCCCCGGAGCTATCCATAGCAGTTGAATCCACTGTTGTGGTTTTATGATAGGGAAATGATGGCTGAATATGATTAGATTTAAAACTTGAATGGGGATATCAATATTTATTAATGGATAATCACGGATAACATTGAGTAATGTGATAAAGTCAATGCACCATCCCATGCACCAGCCATGACTGGGGGTTATAGCAACCATCATCCCATGTCTAGAGGTATACACCAAATGCCATAAATCCTCGTTTTTGCAGACGGCTTATGGCGTTGGGTTGACCATATCGAATGACACCTCTACCTACATGGTAATAAAAATGAGTCGCTCATTGAGATTCCAACATTTTTGGCCCTGTGACCAATTATTTCTTTGGACCTCCTTGATAGCAAACCATGTGGTATGACGCCAACTTTACGCTGACGATCCTCACACTTCCAACATACAGGAAGGGTAGGAATCATGTTGAGTTCCTACCAATCCAAATTCTTGATCTAAGATCTTCGCTGTAAGTGCTTTGTTTCACCGATCCACCTTCAAGCGTCTTCAGCTTCAACCACTTTGTACCCAAAATGATTTTGAAATGACATCACAGGTCAAATCGTTGAACTACCAACGAATGTATGAAACTGTTGCCGAATGTTGGATCCAAAAACAGGTACCCGACCCCAGCCAATCAAGATAGATGTGGAAAACATATCCAGTTGAAGATCATCTTCCTTGGGCATCCCGTAAACAACCATTGAGACTTGTAGGTTGAAAAACGACCCATACTTGGGGGGCATCATTGGGCACCATCTTGTGACTTCAGAAGGACTAATAATGGTCAATGACTTAGTTAATAACCCCCATGTAAACACATCAACCAATGAACGTCAAATGGCTATTTATTTCCAAATATATATCCCCACATGTTTTGCAGGTTATTCACCACTAAATCACCCGTATATACAAAACTATATCACCATCATATTCCCAAATGATACATGTTCAATTCCCAACTATACTCCTGTAAACTAACATGGCTATTGAAAATTTCCATTTATAGTGGATTTTCCCATTAAAAATGGTGATTTTCCATAGCAAACTGTTAGTTTACCAGAGGGTATTGATACTTTCCCATGGCTTCCCACGGTTTCCCCAACCATTCCTGTCCCAGCTTTAGCGAAAATGCCCGCCTCAGTACACCCAAACTGTGTCCGAAGCTCATCGAAAGTCACCTCGATTCAGTTTGCACATGCCAACATGGGTGAATTTACCAACAAAATCATAGTGAATTCGCATGAATGTAGCCCTCAAAATGCTGAGCTGACCAGGAAAGAACGGAGTTTTCACAAGACAAAATTGTCTTCATAGAATGATTTCACCGGCTAAGTTGAGGATGTCACGACAAACAATTTAGATTTACAGCAAGCAGCAGCAAATTATGATATTTCAGCAACAAGCCGTGGAAATTTCTTCTTAACCTATGGTAGCTTTTTCTGTTCGTTTACAGCTAAGCCGATGATTGGATTATATAGATTCATACAGTGAATATATCTCTACTTACTACATGGGTATCTGAACCAATTTATAACTGCGTGGGCCCTCTCGTGTGGCTAACCAAAGATATTTATAGTGGTCCACAAGCACATTTCTGGAAGGGCTGGGTGTCAAAATAAATATCCCAAAAGCATAATTCTGTGTTTTTCTATGGTTTGGTGTGATGACATAGGATGAGTAGACCCAAGAAAACAGGTCGATGGCTGATGACGGACTATCTCAATAGACTAGAAAGGCAGCACCAAGTTGCACATGTGACATGAAATTTCGCGAAAAAGGCACCGCCCTGGTGGTGACAAATAAACTGAATAGTCATTAGATGTAGTTGTTTGAAGTTATTGGGATGAAACACATTGTTGTTGCTGCTGATTGTCTTCACTATATTCCCATCTTCTCTCTGATTCATCAATAGCAGTTCGGTGTTCATCCAAAGACTGAGTGAAATCCATGTTTCCTGAAGCTGGTAAATAGATGTAAATAGTAAATAAATATATATATATATATATGTATATCCCCATCAAAATGGCAACATATTGAAGTTCTAAGCTATCCTTCACCAGGGTTTATGCGGTATTTCTCCAGTGGAGTTCCTTCTTGGTGGTACTTGTCCCATATCCCCACATCATGATGGCAATGGATGGTCATCAATCCATTTTATATAGGGAATTATATACCCATTACCCTCTGGGTATTTAACATAGCCATGGAAAAAACCTATAAATGGATGTCTTAATGGGAAATTCATCCAAAATTAGTCATTTTCCATGGCTATGTTAAGAAACTAAAGGGTATGTTTGGATTCCCGTTGTGAGATGGATGAACATGAACCATATACCATCTTTTGAACCAAACATATATATATATATTACATATATATTTTTATCATCAACAGTTTGGTTCAGTCCCAATTTGTGTTGGATTCATTGCCATCGATGGTTGGGAAGTCCAATCAAACTACATCGCACCCATCTTCGCAAGTGATATCACCATTCTAGCAGCTTTCACATGGCACATCTGGCACATCTCATCTGGCACACCTTAGATAACTTGTGTGTTTGTCAAGCTGCTTAGTAAATATCAGTATTCAGTCAGCAGAAGATTGAAGTACTTAGACGAGCCACTTTAGCTTGACACGGTATATATATATATATAGATATAGATATAGATATATTGAGATATCGCCATAAACCATTGTTCGCATATCCCCTACTTAGCGTTAGTAGTTGAACTACTATGTTGCCATGAACATAATCAACATTGTCCCATTTCTTTGATCTCTGAAGGCCCAGGACAACGAAGCTGGTCCTGGACTTTGATCCTCGAGTTGACTTTCACGTGGGTTGCATCGTGCACCACTCGGAGAGAATGGTCAGTCTTCTCCAAGGCTGCGAGCGCCGCGATCTTCAGCCTCTCTCCATAACACTGCCGCGCTTTATCTTCTTCCATCTCCTGCTCCCAGCGCTTCCTCTTTGCGGAACTGCCCCTGGACAGCCATCGCGTTGTCTTTGGCTGAGGTGTAGTTGTCCTTGTCACAAGGTCAAGGATGGGCTCATACCTTTTCCACTTTCCTTCGGCTCAAAGACCTACAGAACTCTTGGCATCACGCCATCACTCCAAGAGGAACGCCGGCTCTGAAGCCCCCTTGTCGAGAAGAAAAAGCCTTTGCAGAGGCTAGGCACCGAAGATTCGTGCATCTCCATGACTGGGTCCATGTTCAACGGGAAGGGTTTTTTTCATGCTTCAACCCTATGGTACCACCATCCCATTGGGTGGTTTACTACAAAGAACATGTAGTTTACTTAGCAATGAATCCCTGTTATTAACATAACTATTAGTATTTTTTGTTGATATCATCACTCTCATTGTAAATCTCTATTGACAATCATCATTATCATTCATATCAATAAACAGTTTTCTTATTATTGAATTATTACTATGATTACACACATTATTGTTATAAATCCTCATTGTCCAATATATTCATTATCATTATATGATCAGAACCCCCTGCCAGTACTATTATTGTTCCAGGTCATTCAAATCATCCATGTCATTATCACTAATATGATGGCTAATGTTATAAACATGTCATGATTGTATATATATATATAATTCTCTGGTTATTTAACATAGCCATGGAAAATCCCCTATTAATGGAGGTTTCTAGCTGGGAAAATCATCCCAAATTAGCCAGCCATTCCATGGCTATGTTAAAATAACCAGAGGGTAATTCTGTATATATATATATATATAATTATATATAATATACATATATGTATAGCATCCCATTAGACAGTCATCAAATGTCACAAGTCATACTAAGTCCTTCAACCCATCCCTAAGAATGAATTCATATTTATTAATCTATATTAATCCCTAAAATAATCATCAAGATTAAGTCCTTCAACCCATCCCCGGTTCAACATGGCCACCAAAGGCACCGCGCGTTCCACCCACGCGGCGCCCACCACATAGCCCTTGGGACACTCCGCGTCGGGCGGCACGGTGGGCGCCAGGCGCCGGACGATCTGGTCCTGGCGATTCCAACAGACGACGTTGGAATGGCCGAGAAAAAATGGCGATTTGGGACCCGCGAAACCAAGAAAACCCTAGAAAAACCATAGGAAAACCCTAGGAAACCATAGGAAAACCATAGGAAAACCATAGGAAAACCATAGGAAAACCATAGGAAAACCATAGGAAAACCCTAGGAAACCATAGGAAAACCATAGGAAAACCATAGGAAAAACCTAGGAAAACCCTAGGAAAACCCTATAAGGAAACCATAGGAAAATAATGGAAATATGTAAATTTATACCACAAAAATGGAGATTTGGCCAGCTGTATCTAAGTTGACTTGCCTCACTTGGCCAGGGTTTATGGATGTTTATGTGGGATATAGCGAAACTGTGAATGGTGCTTGTAAAGCAATAGGATTCAACCCAGAAAATGAGACTTAAAATTAATGAAATTAAGATGATCAACCGAATCAACCAGCAAAAATTGTGGTTTACATGATTCTTACCAACAAACTCAGATCTCAAGGGAACATTGTGATGTTTCCAGAGATTTTTTGGTTATACCGTTATACCATGTTTACCCATACATCGTCGTTTCTTGATTCACAGAAGTAGGCATAGAGGAATTCCTCGGTCCCTGGCACTGCTTGTTTGTGCTGTCTCAACCTTTCCAGATCCTGCAACATCGAGTTAGCCCTCTTGATGAGCGTAGCAGGTGCACGACACGCTAGAATGTCTCTGAGCATTCTCAGTTGGTCAGGCAGAGATGCAATTGCATGTAGCTGTTTGACTGTCTCATGTATGTTGGAAATTGCAACATGATGATGTCATACCAACGCTTCAAAGGTGTGTCCATTTTAGCGTCCTGGTCCTCCCTCCAAGACACTGGGTCAGTGTTCGACACCAATTGCCGCCAATGCTCCGGCTCTGCTGATGCTCTCAAACGTTTCGCAGGTTTGTCTTCTGAGAAAAGAGAAAACGATTCTGGGTAAAGAGGCCGATTTTGGTTGGTAGGTAATGCATGGTTATACTGACCCATGGTTATACCCCTGGTTCTACCCTCAAAATCTGGTTATGACCTGACAACAAGGGAAATTCAACATGGTTCAGCCAAACAGTTCACAACGTGATTTTTAAGTAGCAATGCTAGTGTATAACCAGCAAAAATCAAGGCTCGAACCCACAAAATCAAGGTCGAAATGATTCTAAATGGGGGTTTCTTAAAATGGTGGATCCCCAAAACCATTAGTTTCAATCGAGAGTGGTCTAATGACTGCATTTTTTTGGGGGTGCCTCCATTCTAGGAAACCTCCAAACCTGGTCTTTAATTGTGGGTTCGCTTTAACAAGATCACATTCTAATCAGCCAAAAACTTTGGAGCCTGGGGGGTTGGAAAAGTCAATGGACTCAACCCATGAAGCTTGGGAGGGGAGTAACCCATCAATTCACCCATGGAACTAGGTACTGACGGAGGTAGTACTGACTATTCCATTCATTCTATTGGTTCGTGTTGATGGAACCGAATTTCATCAAAATTAACCTCAAAAATCCGCGTTCCCATATGTGGTTACATGAGCATGGGGGGAGAATCTTGAGAAAAACAATTCCCAAACATGTTTAATCAAACTGTCAAACCCAGCCATGAAGTTGGACAAATATCCGTTCCGAGGTCAAATCCCCAAAACAAATCCCATGGTTTTTCGCCCTCAACGCTGACGTCTGGGCTCCGGACCAGCAGGGTATCGCATTTCCCCTGAGAGAGCTGGGTCTAATCATCGGCCCGAAATGATAGGTAATTTGCTTAAACGAACCAGCTGAATGTCAACCCCTGATTAACAAACCATGGTTGATTAACTAGGGGGACCATCCCCCAATAGTCATTTCATCTAGTACTTCAATGGTATCCCCCCAATTGAACAGCCGTTTGAAGGTTATTAATCAGAGGTTGGCATTAATGGATGGTTTTATGGGGAAGATCGAAAACTCCAAATGTCGAGGTTTACATGGGGCAAACTGAAATAGGCCGCCCATTTTTAGATCAGCTTCTGATCGATAGATGGTGACTACCCTCCGAGAATCAAACGTGGCAATTGAATATCCCCCACTTAGTTCGATCATTTTCTCATTAAGATTTCCAGTTGTAGTGATTTTCCTCTGGCCACATTAGATTACCAGAAGGTAAATGCCAACACAGAATCAAATGAATTTTCTATCAAATTCCTGTCAAGTCCCTTGAAAATCCATTCCCTATGGATCCAAACACCTTCTCAGACTGTACTTAGGATTGGCTTTTTTGGCTTCAAACACCGCACCTGAGACAGTATTTGGAGCACTACCCTCTGGTAATCAAACGTGGCAATTCGAAATTCCCCAACTAAATGGAGGTTTCTAGCTGGGAAAATCCGAAATGGTGGATATTCTATTATTGCCATGTTTGATGACACCAGAGCACTAGGGATTTCTTGGCTGAAACGGTCTCCCTCCCATCTTTCACCGGTGCCGCTTCGCTGCTTCGCCGCGCCTTGCCGGTGTGCAAACCGATCCAGCCCAGCGGAAGCCGCACGGAACGATTCTCCACATCCTGGATGTGGCAGCTCCCATGGCGATGAGAGGTCGTAGGCCCTCAAGATAGCTAACTTATGGTGATTTAATGTGATTTCATAGGGTCTGATGGGGTTTAGTGGTGTTTAGTATCATTTACTGTAGTTAGCTATACTTAGCTGAGTTGGTGATGCAAACCATAGAAAAAACGATGAGTTCACCAAGAAAAAATGAGATTTCATGGGATTTAAAGCTGACTGATAATGAATAAAAGTTGGTGAACATAACTCCCAAAACTATGGCTTCAGTTGATGGGGTTTATCAACCAACTTATATCTGGGAAGGCCCCACACTGTAGTCTTATGGGTTGCAGTTCTCTCTATACCTGGTCACGAAACCCTATAGAATACAGTATCTGGTCCGTTCAAAATGTGTGTGTATATATATATATATATCATTATAGCATACTAGTATATACTAGTCTACTACTTGGTGTGTTGGACACCGCTGAAATGCACCACCAGACACAAATGGCACATGAAAACCGGGCTGCATGCCTAGTTGATATTGAGCTCTCATGGCCGGTGCTTTGACACCTTTAAAGGTGGCGACTACACTCGTCTTGGCGCGCTGGACATTGAGCAAGAATCCCCCCTTCTGAAAAAATCTGATGCACTTCAACAAGCGTGTCCTGTATCTGGTTCGGCAGGTCACAGGCAGCTTCAGTGGCTAATTGGGATGGCTACATCGTCTGCCCAGATCACAGACTCAATCTGGAAATCAGCTCTGGCCAAAATCGTCTGAAACTCCTAATTCCGTTGCATCACCTGATTGATCTCAAAGGTAATGTCCATCATCAATACAGTCTGCTAGTGGGGATCCAGGGCGTGTGCCCTTCTTGGTGATGATTGGGCATTGTTCGCCAGATCCACGTGTGGGTGTGCAGATCCTGAATCAATTGGATGATAAAGGGAGGAGCTCCTAAGCGCTGGAGAAGACTGGGTAGCTGCAGCAGATCAACCAAGTCATCAACTGGAATACCTCCATGCATCAGCCTTTCAAGGACATCCTCAATGTCTTGGGATATATGCACTCCTGAAACCAGTTCCCGCACAAGCTTGTGGAATGCGTTACACAAGTCGATGAAGATCACCGCCGAGGATACCTGCAGAGAATCCATGACTCGGCCAAAAACTTGCAATGTTTGGGAGCCGTATGGCACTTGCATCTGTGGAAAAACCTCCAAAAAAAGAAGATAGCACGTCCAGAATGTTATAGATGATTTCACCATAACAGAGATGGAAGCACTTCAAACGCACCAAATTGCAAGTGGCTGATCTCGCAACATGAACTCCTAAATTTCCACCTTTGTGACAAAAGAACCCATGCTCAGCGGTGGCCAATGGCCACTTGGACCCCCAAAGATCTGAAAGGTCATCCAATCTTGAACCCATATATAATATATTGACGTATTGGAACCCACCAATCAGATTGATTGATGACATAAGTATTTGTATTATGTCAATGTATGTCTAGACCTTGATTAACACCGCAAACGTTGGTTTTACCCCAAAACATGTTTTTCACCTAGTGTTCGAGATACAAACTGAGGCTTAGGGTGTAAACAAGTACACCTAAATCCTCCAAGTACCCATTAAAAACATGCTATGTTTAACAATGTCTACCCCACTATTTCAGTATGTTTACCAATTTTGTCTGTGTACCTGGAGGTACCACAAGGTGGTGTCCTCCCAGTTTTAAGTTGGTTTATAAACTCCAATAGCTATAGTTAGAATTATGATGATTAAACCTTTGTTGTGTATTAGTTTATGTGCACCAACTTAGCTAGCTAAATCATACCAACTAAAACCCATGAAATCCCATAACATCACCATCTTTGACTGCTAACATAGCCACTAACGTCCGCCACCGGTGAACCGGTCCTTGTAGCCATGCAGAATGGCCTCGGTGATGACGCTGCCTTTCAGGGTGATGGCCATGCTGATGCTTCGGTCCTGGAAGGTCGCTCGAAAGTTGCCAGGGATCAAGGGATGAAGGTACCTCTGTTGTGGCTATCATTGACCCACAGCAACAACAGAGGTAAATAGAAATACTATTAATGGTTGATCATTTAATATTCCTATATTCCTATATTAATGGCTTTGAGCAACTGGGAATTTGAATATGGCAGATAGGAATGTGTAAATGAACAGATCATGGGAATACAATGGAACATATTCTAAATTGGGATATGTAAAATACTGCCAAGCTTAAGGTCATGTGGATATCAATTCAAAATGGGGATATGTAAAATATAGCTGGCGGCAATAAAAACCAACAAAGATGGTTGTGTCATGGACATATTAATGGAATTTTCCTGGGAATATTTAATTGGATAGTTTGCTGGATATTGATGTGGAATATTATGGAAATATGTCGCTGCCATATTTTGCCCTCTGTATTGGGATATTGATGGGAACAGTGAATGCAATGAGAAATTACTGGGAGACCCTACATTGTTGGAGATATCCAGCTCTGGCACCAAAAACATGGTGACAATATCACAAACCGGGGATTTAACAATCAGTAATGGGGATGTAACTGATACAGCCTAGCTGATATAACTGGGGAGGTAATTACTTTTGGTTATTAAACTGCAAAACTGGTGATCTTTAGTTGATGTATGATTGCTAACTTGGTTCCTAATGGGAATATAGTGAGATTTGGCCAACATGTTGCAAGGTTGTCTGAAATGGTGCCGATCATAGCCGATCATATTGCAAGCTGGTGCCCCCCCAGTTTGTTGGCCGAATTGGCATATTGCTTACTTCACTAAATAAACTGTTTGGATCTATTTGGTTTGTGGTGACGACCCAACCATAGATGGGAGTAGAACTCAATAGCATCTTGCAACTAGACCATCTTGTCGGATGAGCAAAAAGTGAAAATTCATCCAGTGGAGAACATGTTTCAGCAACAAACAAAGGGGTGAGCCATCCAGACCATACAGAAACAAATAGAATTGGGATTGACCAGCAAAAAAAGCGAAATGGAAACAAACGACGGAATGTAAAATAAAGATATATAATATACATGTTTAAGACATAGCAAACGTAACATGAGCGGATCAAGTATGCAAGAACTTGGGGTCCTTGGGGACACATTGGGATGACGATGATTTCACCGTTTCGTGTGTCCGGCTTGCAGGTGCGTCACAACGGGCTGGGGTGGATATCTTCAACCCAGAGAAATGAAGGGTCTTCATCATCCAAAACTATGGCATCTTGGCAATGGATGTTGCATCAAGAAACCTGCCCGTAGCAAAATATGAAGGATGGACATATTTAGAGAACAAACAAAGGAATTACCATAGATTACCCTGCAAGATAGGGATCACTCAACAATTACGGCTCTGATCCGCGATCCAAATTGGAGTTCTATCAACCTACAATGAGGATCTAAGCATCAAACAATGTTCCAAGAGTTCAACCTTCAGCTTGCGAAGCCCAAACGAGGTCTTCCTTTTAAGAACCAAGACATAATATATGTGGGGAGTCACGACAAAAAGTTCACCATCCAGAAATCCGGAGTTCAGCAACCCTGACGTCTTTACTATAAACAAACAACCTCATTTGCCGTACCGATAGATGGTGGGCAAATGTCACCTCCATGTCACCAGAATGTCACCATGTACCAAGGTTTAGCCACCAGTCACTGTCTCAACTTCAAGGCACAGAATGGCAACAATGGCCACAAGGCCACTGCGTGTGGCTTGTCTTAATGAAGTATTCTCGTTTGATGACAAGGCCATATTATGACATATTAAAGACTCAACTCGAAGATTTGTCTGATGACACATCTACAAGTAAGTTTCTTCAGGAATCTAGTTGGGTTATTCTGAAAATAGGGTATCCCAAAACCATTGGTTAACCATCATATTTTTCCCCATTCACTGGCGATTTCATTGGGGGTATACCCTATTTTCAGACAAACCCATTTGCAGCCAGCTCCAAGCCTTTCTGGCTGATGCGTCAAACCACCAAATACAGGGCTCCTCATCTGGACTCCGCGCCTATCGCAAGCGTTTGCTGCGAAGGACAAACAGGGGTGGATTTTTGGATGGTACCCTCTGGTAAACTAACAGTTTGTTATTGAAAATGGCCATTTATAGTTGATTTTCCCATTAAAAATGGTGATTTCCCATAGTTATGTTAGTTTACCAGAGGGTAGTCCATTCTTTGAATCAAAAGATTAAGGTGGCAAACTCAGTAGGAAGCCCCAAAAGCACCATAAATGGATTGTATAAACCAAACTCAAATGGTAGGTTGATTGTTGGGTTTACCACATTATTTGTCTTTTCGAAGACACCCAGGGGTAGAAATGTCCAAAGACTTTTGACTCCAATTTGAGTGTGCTGCGCTGCGATACATGAGAAACTATCAGCAAAGTATACAAATAAACCAGTACAAGGAATAAACATCGCTAAACTGTTCAACATCTACAGTAATCTATCAACAAATGAATACACTAGCTATTCATAGTAAAACATTTAGTAAAACAATATTAAAACAAAAAAAACAAACAAAATCAACACACTTTCGACAGAAACAAACGTCGTGGTGTCCAACGGCCTTGGCATCCGCGGCGACTTTTTGACGTTTGGCGCGTGGCGGCATGGCGCCGCATAGATTGGAGAGCTGTGGGTGGATTTTGGATTGGTTTTATAGAGAAAATCTCCAGGAAATCCATAGGTTACCAATGGAAAATTGAGTTTTTATCAACTAAAACCTGATAAACTAGGTGTTGGAACCTCACTTTTTAGGATTTTGTTCGTGTAGATTTTTGCTTCACCAAGTCAAAATGGAGTTGTTTATCAACAAGAACATAAAGATTGAAACTACACAATATGGTGATTCAAGCTGGCAAAATGCCCATGTACTCCAGAAATCGTGGTTCAATGGGTAATGCAACCATGTAATTCCTTGACATCTTTGTTTGGTGGGTAGAACCATGTGAAGCAGCAATTTCTGAGTCTGAGTGATTATATCCAATTAGCGACTTCAAGACTTCAAGGCACGCATGTTCGACTGCTTCTGTCTAGAAACTGAGACCTCTTGTTGTTTTTCTTTGAGTGTTGAATTGTTGTCCCCATGTCTAGACCATTAAACAAACAAAAATTCGGAGATCTGATTGGCATAGTCTTGACGCTACTGAACCCCAAAACAAAATATGCTGAAGTCATCTGAAGTCTGTTGACCTTTCTTCCAGGTCCAGTTTGACCAAACATCGATGACTCTCAGCGAAGGCAACTCCTTGAACCAATGGATGGTCTGCGATTCAATGCGTGGTACGTGTGATGAAGAAACTTCTCAGAACTTCTCAGAACTTCTCAGCACCGATCACGCGCGTTAAAAATGATTCATGGAAGAATACTTACAGGAAAGCACGGTTTCTGCGAATGAATTTACCCTCTGGTATCCTTTGGTTATTTAACATAGCCATAGAAAATGGATCATTTATAGATGATAAACGTTGTGATCTATCTATTAAAGATGGTGATTTTCCATTGCTATGTTAAATAACCAGAGGGTACCATAAAATCCTTTCAAACAATTCTCTTATTCCATCAACAGCAAGGTGGGCATGGCTCAGAGCATCCCCCAGCTTTGTGGTCACTTGAAGAATTGGAGGAAACTCCTGAAATGGTGGTACCCCAAAATCATCCAAATTGGACCATTTCAGTATTACCCTCTAGTAAACTGTTACATAACTATGGACAATCACCATTTTTAATCGGTAAATCATCTATTTTTATGGGCCATGTTCAATAGCAAACTGTTAGTTTACCAGAGGGTAAAACACTGGTTTTAGGGATCTCCCATTTGAAGAAACTTCCAATTGAACATCCTCCAATCAAAATGCCTTTGGCCATATATCCGGTCGATATGTCAGTGATTTGGGGCTTGAATCAGCCAGCTTTTTGGATACCTGGACCGATTACAAAACCATGAACTTCCACCAGCTTCGTAACATTCAGCCATCACATCTGGGCAAGTGACTATCTAAAATTCATGTCATTTGCAAGGAAGAAACTGGTTTTGGTGCGGTCTCCGTTATTCCATATCATTGATGGCGAGTTCGTTGTGAGGTCCTTATAATTTGCCCACATCATATTGTCAGTTCCTGAGTGATGTGACTATATACATATATTCATCATACACATACTTTGCGTATTATAGAATCATGAAGATGATCCCCACCCAAATATTTGCAGAAAAACACCCATCATCATAGCATTATGGCATGTGTCAATCTACACCGGTTTCATGACCACAAAAGCACTGGGATGTCCTGACAATTTTTGCCCCCAGCACTTCCTGGGAAGTATATAAACTCCTCTGACTCTATCAACTCTAGCACTCCCAAAAAAAGACTCGGAAAAGGTTCCATTCACCACTATCTTTGCATATCTTTGCAGTATTTGACTCTTTTGGGGTTGCTACAATGCCCCAGGAAACCATGTCCCATCACACTGAAACCAAGAAGCGTGTGCACAGGAAAAAGATTCCTTGGCGACCCGTCGCTGGAAAGATCCGTTGAGAGACTCCATTCGGAGCTCCAACTGGCTCCCCATTTCAGATTGGTTTAAGGGAAAATCTTAACCGGAAACCATGGGATTTTCCCATGAAATATAGGGGTTTCCGGTTAAATTGTTCCCATGAACCAGTCCATTTCATCCGGAAAATTTCGACCGGAATCTTCTGCCATCCGAATCGCTCCTAAATTCTCATCCCTAGATGGTCAAAGGCAACAAATCAGGCAACAAAACTCACCATGTGGGTCTGGGTCAAAAATTGGTACAACCCAATTTTTGGGCATGATTAGCTTCGAATGGACCAACAGGTTTGAAGAAATTGGACCCCTTTTTCAAGGGTATGACCCATAGAATTCAGGAACCTCTGAGGCTGTTAGGCTTTCAATGGCTTTTGATGGCTTTTAACACTCTTATCTACATTTCATACATAGAATCAAAGAAGATATCTGTAGTCAGCATAAGTCAGCCAAGTGCTTCGACAGGTGACCACCATGTTTTTGAAGATATTCTCCGGAGTCACCAAACGTGGCGGGCGGCTTGCTGGGAAAATACTCTGTAAATGGTGGATGTTCCATCGCTATGTTTGACTAGTGTTCTCCATGTTCTCCATATTATCAAAACTTATGTTCTGACCAAGAATGGCTTCCAGCTCATGATTATTCATTATATAAAGGATCATTCAAATTTATTCCAGTTTCATCTGAACGAAAATTTGTGACAACTAAAAAAAAACAACAAATTCATGGTTAGTCATGCTTAGTCATAATTTTCCCTTCTTACCCGCGTGCTATAACCCCTGAGCTTCTGGCAGAATATGTGACACCACCGCGGTTTTCCCGGTTCCAGGCGGTGCAATGCCAAACACCAATTGGGGTCCTGCCAGAGTCGGACGGTGGAATTGAAACTCCCATCAGTTTGGAAAGATGGGGTCCATACAACTGGACTTAATATAGATTAATGGTAAGACAATATGGGTTATAAGTGGATGATCATGGTTTTTAATGATTCTTGATGGCTATAAATTGAAACTCCTAGAAAAATTGGGACTAGAGACAGGTGAAATCTATCCACTCGTAACTGGGTCACTGCACATCCCAAAGCAAAGATGATTGGATTCCAAGGGAACGAATCGCCCTGCGGTGTAGCTGGTAAGATAGATTGGTTGATTTGTGACTATAAGATAGCATAACTATGGTTAAAATCTATAGGTAAGATATATTGGTTAGTTAATAGATATTAATAGATACCATCTAAATATCTAAGATATAGGCCATCCAACTACTATGTGTATATTCATATATAGATACCATAAAGGATCTACTTGAGAAGGGGAACACGAAAGGTAGGTAATCAAGAAGGGGGATCAAAAATGGAGGGCGGCCAAAAAAAAATACGGGTGAAGAAACCCCAAGCAGCAGCATTGCAGGTGCAGAAAGGCGTCTCCGTGCAAAAGTGTCTAGGTACAAAAGCCTCTTTGCGTAGGAAAAAACATAAAATTTCTGTGTGTAAAAGTTGGCCTGTGTAAGTGTAACACTTTCTCTGTCTAAAAGCGTCTGGGTGCAAAAGAAGCGGCGTGTNAAAGGCTCTCTGGTGTAAAAACTCCACGTGTTTTCAAGATGTTGTGTACACAGTGGTTTTGGGCGCGTGCGTAAAAGCCTCGGTGTGTAAGGGCGTCTGCGTGTAAGAGCCTGTCTGCGCAAAAGGCGCTCTGTATAAAAGCTTCTGTGTGTAAAAGCGCCTGTAAGTAGAGGCGCCTGTGCGTAAACGCTGCTCGCTG
>BGPT01001904.1:34190-44734 GCA_003297045.1 Symbiodinium sp. clade C Y103
GCCTCTCTGTGTAAGAGCTGGCTGTGTAAAAAAAAGTGCTGTGTGCAAAAGCTGGCTGTGGGTAAAGCTTCTGCGCGCAAGAGCTTCAGCGTGTAAAAGCTTCTTGGTGTAGTTTGTGTGTACAAGTTTCTCTGTGTCAAAGTGTTTCTGTGTAAAANTTGGCCTGTGTAAGTGTAACACTTTCTCTGTCTAAAAGCGTCTGGGTGCAAAAGAAGCGGCGTGTAAAAAGGTCTCCGTGCAAAAGGCTCTCTGGTGTAAAAACTCCACGTGTTTTCAAGATGTTGTGTACACAGTGGTTTTGNCGCTCTGTATAAAAGCTTCTGTGTGTAAAAGCGCCTGTAAGTAGAGGCGCCTGTGCGTAAACGCTGCTCGCTGCAAAGGCCTCTTTGCGTAAAACTTCTATGCGTAAAAGCGACGGCGTGGAAAAGCCTCTCTGTGTAAGAGCTGGCTNCCTGTGCGTAAACGCTGCTCGCTGCAAAGGCCTCTTTGCGTAAAACTTCTATGCGTAAAAGCGACGGCGTGGAAAAGCCTCTCTGTGTAAGAGCTGGCTGTGTAAAAAAAAGTGCTGTGTGCAAAAGCTGGCTGTGGGTAAAGCTTCTGCGCGCAAGAGCTTCAGCGTGTAAAAGCTTCTTGGTGTAGTTTGTGTGTACAAGTTTCTCTGTGTCAAAGTGTTTCTGTGTAAAAATGTCTTTGTGCAAAAAAGCTGGTCTGTGTAAAGGCTTCTCTGTGTAAAAGCTGCTGTGTGTAGAAGTATCTGTGTGTAAGCGCGATTGTGTGTAGAGGCGTCTGTGCGCTAAGGCTGCGCCGTACATCTTTTTGTAAAGCATCGGTGCGTAGAAGCGTCTCTGTGCAAAAAAATCTTTGTGTGAAAGCCTCTGTCTGTCCTGGTGCCTGCGTGTGTAAAAGCTTCTCTGTGCACAAACCTCTCTGTGTAAAAGTATCTGTCTAAAAGCTGCTCTGTGTAAAAGCTTCTGTGCGTGCCGTCGTCTGTTTGTAAAAGTGTATCTGTGTAAAATGCGTCGCCACACCAACATCTGATAAAAAAACAGGGAAAAAAGCTGTGGCTACTGTTGTTGATGNAAAACCGTCATCTTGGTGGTGTTTTGCAAATTTTTGAAAGCCTTCGGAACAAAAAACACCGTAAATACCGATGTTTTTGGCGTGTCAGAAGCCAAAAACCATGGTATTTACGGTGTTTTTTGCGCCTGGTAGCAAAAACCACGGTATTTACAGTGTTTTGTGGACAATACCTAGCAAAAACAATGGTATTTACGCAGTTTTCACAACGTTGCAAGAAATAGTTTTTCCATGCCGAATGCACAAAAACACTGTAAATTGCAGTGTTTTGGGTTTGGTTGCAAGGTTCGGAGGGTTCACTGGGGGGGGGGGGCCCTAAAATGAATAGCAACCTCCTGAATAATCAGGCAACGGGGCTGGCCACCCTCCCCTTTACTTCGTAAAGTAAAACTCAAGGTAGNCAACCTCCTGAATAATCAGGCAACGGGGCTGGCCACCCTCCCCTTTACTTCGTAAAGTAAAACTCAAGGTAGCCCCGCTGGAGCTACCTTTCGTGATAAACCAGAGCATGTCCACCTGTTCAAGCTGGTACTACCACCATGACTGGTGATGTCGATGTGGTTAGACACCACCATACCCTGAAACCATCATTGAAGTCAAAGAAATAATAGTAGGCGGTCACAACGGTGGTCAATGGAAATTCTATTGCTGTCTAATATGTATAGTTCCTGACCGCCACCTCATTGGATGAATATACTGTTTCAAGAAGATTCAAGAGGACATCAAAGCTCGTAGAGTAATTCCACATCCCGGAAATGCACCTGGAATCAACCCACATTTCATTCGAGACTTCCCCATCTTCAAAACAGCCATAACTTAAATACACCTCGAGTAGTGGCTTCAGCCAGAAAAGACAGGGCCGGTCCTGGCTGCAAAACTGCATCGATCATCAACTCCTGGATTTTGAAGGGTTTGAAGACCGTGGTGCGGTGCTTCTTCGCAAAACCGCCTCGGCGTTCGGAAAGGATCCACCAGCAATGGAGCGGGGTGGAAAGAATCAGAAATCAACAAAGCATGGAACCAAGTTCAAGCGACCACAAAATAATGATTAGAACGAATTATGAATCTGTCATTTGACATCAGTTGACCATAAAATGATCAAAAAAGGGTTGATGGATGTGGATGGTCCTGGATTGTACTAGGTTGGAGCCTGCGCCATGGATGGCGTATACGTTCACCCCGTTTTTATGACCCATGGTCATGTTTTAAGGTCCATGTTTCATGAACATATGGGAAGTCTGACATAGTCTAAGATTGAGTCTTAGTCCAAACATAAAATGGGTCAGTGACCATATCTCAACCAACATAGTCCTGTCAAAGTTTATCAAATATTGGTGTATCCGTCAACCATTCACCAAGCCCCTGCACGGTGGTCTCAGTTGGTAAACATAACTCGACGAACTCGGTTTAGCTGGATATATGTACATAATTAGAAAATCTAACTAGAGATATTTACTAGCGATATAACTAACTCCACTAACTAGATATAATTACTAACTCTATAAACCAACAAACATCACCGTGTGAACAGGGGCACCACCCAACCTGTATCTCCCTATATCCGTCCATCAACGGTACCAAGGATCTGCCAGCCAAGAGATGGGCGCCATTCTGCAGGTACCACAAGAGATCGAATTTTGCCTCAGCCGTGGCGAAAGCGTTGAGAACCGTCAGATGGAAATCATGCAGCAATCAATTGGGATTTGGACATATTTGAAAATGGATATGAAACATTTAAGCTGATCATGTATATATATATATATGGTGATTTTGGAATGGTTTGCCACACAAAGAAAAACAAACATCCTGTCTGGTGACGACGGGGAAGCAATATGACTGGTGGTCAATCAGGATCATCATCCATCCAACCTGAGGGCAACGTGGCACCCACCCAATTAAAACCTAGTTTATCAACCAATAATGTTAGCAAAGCAATACTAAACCATGCCACCAGATTTCCATTTTTTTATGGGTTTGGTATAACCATCAAAACATGGATGGTTTATTGTTTTACTAACGTTAAGTCATATTAACCCTTACATCATATATTACATCCCCTTAAAACCCATTAATAAAATCTCATTAAAATCCCCATTAGATCACCATTAGATCACCATAAAATCACCCCCAAAAAATCAAACAAATCCTCTGATTGGCTCCCTGAAGGTGCTCGGCTCCCTTGAAGTTCTCCAAGCGACACCTGCGACGGAGCCCTCACGGAAGCGGCTTTGCAAAGCCAGGGCCTCCTGGATAGGAAGCACGTCCTGGCGCATGGTAGACGTGGGGATTCTATAGGGGATTTGTTGGACGATTTACGGCAAAAAAAATTAGGGATCTGATGTGATTTCAAACGATTTTATGATGTTTTGTGGGATTTTAAGAGGATTCGAAATGATTTAAGTCTGGAGTTACCTATATGGAATAGTCTGAGAAAGAGCACTAAATGATGATTATGAGATACTATGAGATATTGTGACTTTGTGAGGAAAGACACACAATCGAAACTTCATCACCTACAAAGAAGCATGCTGACCCATGATCAAGCTTGTCCGTGACACCCTCAATCACCAGCAGTCCAAGGTCCACTGCAATGAATGCAGAAAGAGCACGCTCACATCGTGCTTGTAGATCCAATCCCACAGCGGATCAGGGCTGCCTGAATGCAAGCAGAAAGCGTCGTCATGACCAGGAAGCCCTCGCAAGACCACTGCACCACGGGCTGACAGGGCGAGGTACAAGCGAGTCTTCACTGACTGTGAAAGAAGGATTGCTCACCAAAGCAGCACATTTGTCCTGTGAGCACTTTGTGCAATACATTATGCATTCACACGTTTATACAATCGAAGCTTAAAGCAAAAAACGTACATATGCGTTCGTGCGTTCTGTTAACTATTCAAAATATCTCAACACATCAAAACAATATATTATAACAATAAATCATATAAAGAATGACAGGAAAGGATGGGTGGGCGGCAAGTTCAAAACAGATCAATAGCAGTTGAATAGATCAAGATTGCTGATTGTAAACAGCAAACAATAAACACATCATCACACCATTGATTTTCTTGAATGCAAATAAAATTGTCAAAATGAAGAAAACACATAAGACCAAAAATAATTCATGATTATGTTGTTTATATTATCTATTGCTATTTTGGATGTTGTTATAATTATGATTGTCATGTTTATGATCGTGGAATGTACAGTATGATGATTATATGATTCACCTCAAACTGCTCTATGAAATCTGTATCTTGTGGATTGATTACCTTGAAAACTTAGCATTTCAATCACTTTGTGAGGGAATGTAGAGCAAAGTAGCAGGTCATCATCATATCAACTGGGTAGAGGAAATAATGAGTACCGCAAACTAAATCACCGTCCCATCTGTCCGACCAAATTATAAGCACCATCAACCCCAGGAGGGGGTTCATTATATATACTAGCATATGTCGATGTCAAGATATATATATATATATATAAATATATAATGTATATATATATATACATACATATTTATGTATGGGAAAATTACTATTAGTCACCAACCATCCCTTAACCCCACTTTTTTGACCACTGCCCACGTGGTAGATTTAAGCATTTTGCTGTTGGACCGGCTTTCCCATCTGAAGCATGTGGGGGGGTTCAATCTTCTCGGACGTCAAATTGGACCCCCGTGGGGAGAGGTTTGCAGGTCAAGAACATTCACTGTGACTCTTCCAACAGCACTGCAAAAGTGACTGTATGGATGTTTAGTGGTGCGAATTTATTCACTGTTGTTTTGTCTTTGTATTATCTATCAAAAAACACTGTGACTCTATGGATGTTTAATATAATTATTGATATAGTGGTCCCCAAATTAACTAAGACTATGATTCACAAGGGAAAGCCATCTGAAATCGGAGCCCCATGTCTATCTATATGGCCTCGAAGGAGTTCTGCGGGAACTCATGCAAATACCTGGGCGCGGGCGCACTATGGATGCTAACAGCACACTATGACGGCGAGACCACAACAAATTGTGGTTCACATCCCCCATATCTTGGGCTTCCAATTCAGTTTGTCTGACGGGTTGTACCCCGAAATTCCATGGTGACTTTCATCATTTTGACTTACATTTCGAAATAATAGTGGATATACCACATTTTCAGACACACAATTATAGTTAGTTATTGTCATATTCTGTCCCCATATAGTTATGGTTAAATCACAAAAACTGCCACATTTCACCGGCCACCCTCATGACCCCTGACCCCTCAAGGTACTGTTTCTTGATGAGCCCGATGGCATCAGCCAAGGACTGACACATCTCGTAGTAGAGGTTCAAGTCAGGCACTTCCTGCTCTGCGGGGATCTGCAATGGTAATATAGCTATAAGTTGGTGCCTACGTAACTCCAAGAACTGTTGGGTTTATTGTACATATATATATATATATATTGTAATATTTATATATACATATACTATATCATATTATATGATATTATATATATATATATATCGAACTAGTCACGATGGTTTATAAACCTAATTTATCACTGAGGGAGCACCAGAGGGAATCCAGAACCCCAATGACCCTTGGGATGTTTTGACGCATAAAGCTGCAGGGTTAATTAACCGAAGTAGAGCCCGAGTTGGGTTCCAGGTTCAAAATAATAAGTCCAGAGATGTATGCAAAAACTATGGCTACATTATTATTACACACAGGGGTTACCATCATGGTGATGATCATGTATGTACAGCACGCATAGATTTGTCTCAAACACAAGCTTTGTCTTCTATAGATTTACATAGTTATCATGGCTAAAAAACAACACTGATTATCATCCCAAATGTGACTGAGGAAAAGGAACCAAATATGAAATATGAAACCACTAACTTTTGACTTCCCCAAATCCAAGAAAAGCATCACCCCAATCAAATATCAAAATAAATCTCAGAGACAACGAGACAACTACAACCGTAGCTCCGAGTCGCTTCCTTCATTCACTCCCCACTGATATCCATCGTCAACCGCCATTAATAACCGATCAATCGTAGCTCCACTATATCCCCATACGTTTTACATATAATTCCCCCATTAGTCAGTGGGTCTATCCTCATGATTCCAATTACACGTTACATCAAGTTACCATGTGATCGCCCAGTTATTTCCATCAACTTTAGAGGATTGGGGGCACCACCTTATGCCCCCGCCTGTTTTGATAGCTTGAATCAACTTGTAACCAGCTCACCCCAAATAATCTAATTCATTTCATTTCGCTAGTTGGAGATCACTTCTTCGCCTTCTTCTTCTTGGCGCTGTACTCCAGCGCCATCGAAGTTCTCCTTAGGCAGTGAGGCAACAATTTCTCAACGGTTAAACCCAAACGTCCAAAGGTTAAACCATGCTAAACCTCCATGTTTGATTATCAATTGATGGGGATAAACGATTAAGTGGGGATTAACAATCAGTTCAAGAATCAATGCGTTGGTTGAAAAAGGCAGTCTGAAGGAAACATACTGCTTTTAGCCGAACATATATAGTAAACGTGTGGTAAAGCCAATAACAAGTTTCGATTTAAAGCAGCGCTTTCTGGAAATATTGGGGATACTTGATGATACTTGATTATATATTGGGTTTACAAGTTTACCATACTATCAACTGTACTCTTTGCAACCAACCTGCTGCATCAAGATTTCAAACGGCTGGCTCTATCCCAATGTTTCCGCGTCTACCGATTCCAAAGCCAGGGCAAGTAGACAAACGATCGCCATGAGCTGAGAAGCACGCTGTTTTCGTGCATGCCTTTTAAGAACTCATAATATATGGTAATTAAACGTACAAGCTACTATTGAAAATTGCCATAGAAATAGTGGATTTTCCGATTAAAAATGGTGATTTCCCATAGTTATGTTAGTTTACCAGAGGGTAATGTACTGTAAATGGGACAAAAAGACTTGGATCGCTCTGGTATGCAAGACACACCATGGTTTATCTACTCATTGTTCGGCACAGTTATCCCTCTGCAAATCAACCAGTTGAAAAGAACCGCCTCATCGTTCCTCATCACATGGAAAAATGGTACTGCTAGATGATCGAACCCAAAGTCCTTTTTTGGGGGTAATTGTAGGCAGGGTTTCACCCCACGTGCTGGGAAGTTTGCAACTGGAATTGGTGAATAAATGGCACCTACGAGACAGGGATATATCTTACCGGGTTGCAACCATCATGGAATTTCCGTTCGAGAATTGTCCAAGTATATTCCCAAGAGGTTTTACTGTGTCAACAAATCAAACCAAACCCAACCAAGCCAACCAAAAGAAGACAAACATTGTGCAATCAATGCTGATTAACCACTATTTTGTACGATTTGACTTGTCTAGTCTTTCTCGAGTTTGCTACATATAGGACGTCCATTGCCATGGTTTTCACCTTGCCAGCACGAATTTCCCCATTTTTTGCTGGTCACCTCTCCCAGCCGCAGTCCAACGTGCAAGCCGCAGTCCAAGGTGCATGATGTGCGCCAACTGAAACTCCCAAGGCGTCAGCCGTGGCATGTCCTTCTCGTCGATGAGATTGACCCAACCGGTAGTGATGGACTTGTTCTTGCCAGACCTCGATACCACTGTGGCCAGTGGCCAGTAGCGCGATGGTAGATGATGGTAGCATGGTAGATTATTCAAATGTATATAGTCTATATATACATATATCATATGTATATATACATATATATACAAAGTGGGCCCCTAGTTGTGAGTTTGTTTATAACTTCATCTGTAATATCCCGCAAAAAAAACTATATAACCCTACAGCAATTATATAGTCTAGTTATCAACCAAGTTAGCTTTCTTGGTGGCCCAAATTGTGTATGGGTTGATTGCATATCTCTTTTGGAGGTGTGGATGTAGTTGTTAACTTTCAACACCTCGGCCGTCGATCCACCATGGGATTAAGAGAGTCCCCCAAAACCAAAGATTTTTGTTAAACTACTCCCCAAAACCAACTTAGAACCCCAACTTACCAAAGGTTTTTGGTGTTCTTTTTGGAAATGGAAAATTGTTGGGGAACCCGTGCGTGACAGGATAAACATGGCGATGCTGTTTGCTTGGAGAACACAGCAGTAGAGACTACCCTCCGGCAACGTGGCTTGCGCTGGGAGTTTTCCCCGAACTCAATGGAGGTTTCTAGATGGGAAAATTATCGAAATAATGGTGGAATTTCCAGCACGCCATGTTTGATGACCAGAGGGTAAACTCATTTTGTAGGACATGCACACATTACCATCTAACATGTCCAAAAAGATGCACACAAATCCAGAGAAAGTTGTTTTAACATAAATGCCATGCACCATCCCCAATGCCATAATCTACTGTGAAGTATACCCCGATATTACGGGGATGAGCAAAGCTACACATCTTCCAGTATTGTTTGCCCAGTTCTCAATGGGATAACCCTTGGAATCGGGAAAGATGATCTTCAACCCTCCGGTGTCATCAACCATGGCTAGCTTGAAAATCCACCAAACTAAAAGGAGGTTTCGTTCGCTGGGAAAATCCTGAAACTAAATGGTGGATTTTCCAGCAAGCCATGTTTGATGATAGCCGATGGTATTCCCCGTTCGGATCTTGCACATGTTTCCAGGAAACCATGGATGTCAGCTGAGCCACTCTCCGTAGATCATGTTTTTGATGAGATTCTGAACCTGGAACGATTCTACTGTTGGGCGGATGGAACCAATCACAAAGATGGACGTTATAACATGAAATTTGGAAAGGGGATTTTAAGCAAGAAAACACATATCATATAAATAATATGTTTTGAATTTAGTTCAAATGCTTAGGATAGCCTAAGGATTGCAGACTTTTAGATAGGACACAACAGAAGAACAGGGCCAGAACAAGGGGCCAACTCTTTGGTCAGCCATGTATGGATCAAATCCCACAGGAATCCTCTATAGTTCCCCCAAAAAAATCAACGGATTCAATGGATGAAACCAGCACCCTTGAAGTGGGATGACATGAGACAATAGACATTGATCTACCTGTATCCCAGCTGAAAATCGTGCCTGTCAGGTCACCTTGTCTTGATTTCTGAATTGAGAAGGGGAATCTCTCATGGTCATCTTTACCAGAGGTGGATAATACTCATCTAAAATCATGGAGTTTCCCAAGCATTTCCAGTTGAGTCGAAAACAGCAGGTCCATGTCCCCTGTCCCCTGTATCACCCATGCATACGGAATTCTCCTGCCTGTACCTTTTCCTTGGCATTCAGCTGAACAGCGTCTTTCTTTTTCTTTTTGCTGTCCTGAACCGTCAGCAGCATCTTCGTGGAGGACTGAACAAATTGACCCGTGACCGTTTGAAATGGTGACAGGCCAAGAGTGAATTGGCGAATCTAGGACCTGAAATATGGCATTTTGTTTATCGTTTTTTTGCAATCTGTGCGTTTAAGACGTTGCTTGTTGTAGATGATTTACCTATTTGACATGCTGATATTACCTGGCAATGTTTAATTACCAGAGGGTATCTCTTCTGTTGGTGAAATTGTTCTCCAGTTATGGCTTCAAACAATGCCCAGCCAAACCAACTGGTCATTGAGGTCTTCAATCTAAATGATTTCAGAGATAGAGCTTGCTGCGCAATATTCAACTTAAATCAAATGGATCTTGATTCAAAAACCATCAAAAGCCTCAGCCAAGAGATTTCTGGCGACAATCCAAAAGTGCGAAGAATGTTGCGAACCGTCTTCACTTGGCCCAACTTGTGACCATTTTTTCACGGAAATGGCAGACAACTTGCCAAATCAAAAAAAAACAACAACCACAACTTCACACACAGAAACCACCAGCCGTGAACCCTTCGGATTGCAGCCGGCATCCTTCTTATCATCCTTCTTGTCCTTTTTCTTATCATCCTGCGGATGCTGCGCAGCTGGGCATTTTCTGGCAGCCAAATCAGGTTTTCCTACAAAGTGATGCCCCTTGATGTAAGTCATGTTATATGTTGTGTAGATTATTTTATAATCGGGGGCAAGTATGGTTATAAATAGGTTTAAGTAAACCTAAGTCATGATAAAGTTATAACTAGTGATGGGCTGATATGAGATAAGATAAGCAATATGTTAAAGAAAGATAAAATGAAGATAGAAGAGTTAGCGAAGATAGCTATTTTTGGTGGGTGAAAGCGGATTCTTCGAGGTCACGTAGGTTTTTCGGGCTCACAGACAGGTTTTGGTGAACAGAACATGGCTGCTGCGGCAAATGGGCCTTTGGCAAGGGCTGTGCTGCTTCTAATGTTTAGAACGCGGAACAAAAACAGAGAGGAAGTCTGGGATAAATTGATGGCGACACCATATGTGTAGGGTGTGTGGAAACGCGTATGTGTTTGTATAGCAGTATAGCAAAAACAGAGGAAACGCGTATGTGTTTACATGACCACATGCACCCATACATATAAATACGTATGTGTTTTGTAAAGTTAACAGAC
>BGPT01001904.1:45065-55066 GCA_003297045.1 Symbiodinium sp. clade C Y103
AACGATTCAGACACCAAAATAAGCAAAAGACGAGCAAAGGAAAAAAAAGACGTGACTTGCCACAAACGCTTCGGAACTATTAAAAGCATTGCAAAAATCGCGAAGGAAAAGATAAGAGAGATATAACTTACTTACAAATCCTCTAAAAGAACTTAACATAACTTCAAGTTAAGTTCCCTATGTCCAATTATATGTAACATAAATCNTACTTACAAATCCTCTAAAAGAACTTAACATAACTTCAAGTTAAGTTCCCTATGTCCAATTATATGTAACATAAATCCAACTTAAGTTAGGGGTACCACTTTGTATGATGGTCCCCTTCAATTTCCGGAAAAAATCAGGTCACAAATCATCCAACCGCAAGATTTCCCCAGAACCTGGATTTTAAACACAGCGAAGTGGATGTCTCAAATCTCAACCCCAATGATTTGGCAGATCGTCTCGACCAGCCGTTTCAACGATGTGGGTTTTCCAGTCCTTTCTTTAATCGGAAACCCCCATACCATCCACTGGTTCATCATGATTTTCCCGAATCAAATGGCAATGTGGAGGGTATAATCCATGTTCAGTCACACCAGCTATATCACCATTATATTCCATGATATATGCATACTGTAGTTGGAAACTCCTGGATGCTTCCATAACTATGGTTGATTAAACCCCAAGTATATCAACTTGCTTCAAATATCCCGGATGATTACCCCATATTGCTGCCATGGCTGTGCCTTTGGATGTCAGCTATCTCTGGGTACCAATCATCTCACAGCTGATCGGTCATCTCTCTTTGAGGCTCCACGTGACTGTGTCCTCTTTATCCTTCTTGTCCTTTTTATCTTTGTCCTTGTCCTTATCCTTTTTGTCCTTCTTGTCCTCCTGCGATGAAACTTCTGAGAAAAGCTGAGATGATGATGGGGTCTTTCGAACTTGAGTGAACTTACGTGACAGATTTTCAATCATGGAACTGCTAGGAATTGATGAGACATTTACCGGTGTAAGGTGATGCCCCAGGTCGCAAGCTAAGTTACACACTGTTGAATGTGTAACTATAGCGTTTACAATGGATCGATCTACAGCTAGATGAGTTTGTAAACCAACTTACAACTTATAACTTGCAAATGGTTGGGGAACACCTTACCTTGTATCATTTGACAGCAAGACCACGCGATTTCCGCGGTCAAAGATCGCCCATGGAGGTCGAAACTCCAGCTCTTGGAACGAAACGGATTCTGATCCAACTCGAGTCATGCTTGCTGAAAGCATCTGAAAATGAAAACCCCCATTGGTTTCACTGTGGTTATTGGATATCCCCATGGTTATTCTATATGTGGACCCAATTGATAGCATAATCCCAGATGTTATTCTTTGTGAAAACATGGTTTTCTTTTGATGAAACAAACATTGAGGTTAACCCTATTGCTCCAAGTACCGTCTAAGCTGCGGTGCTTAAGCCAAAAAAACGCTTCCCCAAATGAACCAATCTGAGAAGGAAGAGCTGGAGCCAAAGGATATAATAATGGTTAATCCCTAAAAATAGTGGTGATAATATCATAAAATCCCTATGCATAATGATTGAAATGTTCAACATCATTGAAACCACAACTGTTCAAAACTTCCCATGACTTCTGCCTTCTCCTCCTTCTTCTTCATGGCGGGCATAAACCTGGCTCATACGGATTTCTGGTATTGTAACATGGTTTTCCAGAAGTCATTGAAACAACAATGAGAGTGTCCTAAGTCATTGAACGCATTTGGTTTTCATTCAGCAGCTGCCAATCGAGGACTCTGCGGACATGCAAACGACTAGTCCAAAAACATTGAACGCATTGAAACAAAAACACATGTATAGGGTCGTATAGGGGTATCCCAAAGCACGACAAAAATACACATCGTCACCCTCCCACCCACCCTAAAGCAAATTCATCCCACCATAAAGGAAACAAACCGGAAACAACTAATACGGTGATGGAGCAGAATCACCACCGGAAGGTGCAACAAATCATAGCCCCTTTCGCTGTAGCCCCGCTGGTATCATCCGAAAAGTCTCCGTGAAAACGAGCATGCAGGAAAGTATCCAAAATGATCAATTTCGTATAGGATTGTAGTCATTACTTACCGGGAAAAAAAAAATAAAAAAAAACAACAACAAAGAATTTGCAAACTCAGCAACATATAGGTTGCAGCCCACACAAACCTCTCGCCAAGACTGTTGAAGATCCAAGGGGCAGTGGTTTGTAAATCATCCTTTCATTTGTCATGATGTGGTAAAACATGTGCATGAAAGTCTCGAAGAATTTTGAACCCCAGATGAAGAAGCTTTTGTTCGACAGATGGCTCATGACTTTAAACGGAAGAAACTCAGAGATGGATCTCGAGTTCCTCAAGCTTCCCACTCCGTATAGATCCACTGTGACACATGAGGTTTCATTTGCAAGGTATATGGTATTCCTAGACTTGACATGTTTCACGCGATAGCGGAGACATGTCTCACTATGCAGACATGTTCGGTATGTGTCCCCAGAGCCTCCCTCACATTCGCGGCAAAGGGATAGATTGTAGTTGACAGAAAACGCCTGTACCCTTCTGTCACCTATGCACAAAGTCATCTCTCCAATCACATCCAAATAGCTTTGGCAGTTTGTGATGTGATCACGAAGCATGTCTAAGTTCCTTGGGAATGTAACATAATTCCTTCTGGTGACCGCATTTGCTTCTGTCAAATCCACCATGTCATTCTCAGGCTCCGAATCAGCCTCGCTCAGGTTGTCTCCGTCATCGTCCGCACGCACCACAACATTCTGGTCGGCGCTCTAAGTCCAGGCCACAGCGTCAGAATAGCCATCTCTGAGAAGTCCTCGTCAGAGTCTTCTGAAAGATCCGCCCATCTTGTGTTGTTCAAAGCCATTGACTTCTCAGCCCAGGTATTCTTTGAACTAGCCTCTTAGAGCATTTGGCGAATCTGAGATCCAGGCGATTTCTGTAGATATCGTTGGATCAAATGAGGAAATGTTTGATTTGAAATAAAACATTCATTGTTGTCGGGGGGTCCCTCCTAGTGTTGTTCATACGCACTCTTGTTGCATTGCTTGCACCACTTCGTTGGCGCTTAAGGCGCCATGCTCCGTATTTTAGCCTTGGCCAATTGCATCCTCATCATTTGTTGTATCCCCATCTTCATTGGGTAGCTTTTCCAAGTCTTAGTGGTTTGTTGTTTCCGTGCTATAACGTTGAAGTCTTGGTGAGTTCAATGGTAAATCAATGCGGGATATACATGGGTACACCACTCCAACCGCAAAAAAAAAACAAAAAAGAACAAAATCTGTGGCTCTATGACCAATTTGCTCAGTAGACTAAACCATCCATTCAACCAAGTAGGACATCGATAAGCCATCCCCATCGTCCAGATCCCTTGACCAAAGGTGACCAAGCTTCACCCAGCTCCAAACGAGCCGTGGAGTACTCACCCAAAACATCCTGGAACACGATCGGCCAGGCCGGGTCTCCATGTCTTAGTAAGATTGGTAAAGTAATAATGAAGCACCCATATGTTCATGGTTAATATATGTTTATTTATATGTTTAATCCATGTATGAAAAACATGGGGATGGTGGATCCTATTGACCAAGATTTAGTTGATTTATGTAACTCTATTGTTGATTGTTGATGTGGGAATTGACGCACTTTTCACGACTGAAATGAATAATATGTGTTGATTCATGGTTGGGACATGACCAACAGCGGTGGATAGACTTTGGAAGATCCGGAAATTGGCAAAATGGTTCAAAATTAGAGTACCAAATCACGGGGGAAATTTCCAATGATACGTTTCCTGCGGGGGAAACGTATCAAGACATTGGCAGAAGCAAACAAATGGATCAAATTCTCAGAAAAACCCCAAAGTCTATATGCTGTAAGTACGAATACTGAATTCAACTAAACCGCAATTGTTCAATGAGCACACCAAACAACAAATTAGTATTTCCAGAAATGAAAAAAAGGCCTCAGAATGGCAATAGAAGAGAAACTGATATGAAACCAGGGCAGATATGGTCACAGTTGGACCTCTGGTTCCGCATGGATCTTCCACGGGAAGAAGTCTCCAAGTTTTGAGGGCTGAATCTACAGTGATGAGAAGACCAACTCCGAATATTTTCCAGTGCTCTAACCAGCACCCCATTCGTTCTGAGTTGGTTCATAAAGCATCTAACTATCGCTAAAACCACGTTGCCATAGTCATCCATTCATGTGGGTAAAACAATGCCATAAAACCACAAAAATGACTGGGTAATGGTTAAAATCCCACCTATAAATCCATGGTGAGTCGTCGTGGGAATGCCAACGATCATCCCTTTGAGAGTGGCTTTGGGGATTCCACTTGATCCAGTTGGATTTTCACCCCTACATTTGACTAAAAATTGGTGCACTGAAAATTCAATACATAATTTTCCCACTTCAAACTGAAATAAAGTCTGTCAAGTCTGGTATATATATATATATATATTGACCTAGTACCTAGTAACTGTATACATATACAAATAGATTATACCATGTTTGGACAGACTAGAATATGCTTAAGTGTATGAATCAAACTATCTGCAACGACTTATCTCCATAAAATGGTTCCTATTTATCCCCCAATTGTTGGTTAAAAATCAAACAACATTTCTCCATTGTTCATTGGATAGATCCGTATTATACATGCTGAAATCCACAATCATAATAGTAAGCAAAAAAAAATATAGACACATCTTTCCAAAATAGTGTAGATAATGTTTCTCTCACTTCATTTCCAGGTTTCCAACGTGTCAAACGCGGTTCATACTGAACACAGTGTAGCAGGGAATTCAGACTTATCTGGGACCAGTTGGGGGATACTTTTCTTAGGGGGATTCGAAAACCCATTGACGCAACGAACAGATACATAAATAAATGTATACATATATACATATATATATGTGTAAATAATACTATAATTATGTATGTATGCCGTAAACATCCACAAACCATAGTTCACAGTTAGCCCAGTTATCAAAGAAGATGGGGTACCAATCTGACCATTTCTGTGTGAATATCGTCTGTAATATGAAATAATATGACCATACAGTACCATATACATATAAATCATATAAACAAAAATCATAAGTTCAGGGCACCAATTTCTTGGAACAGATCCATTTTTTTCCCCCATGCCAAGGAATCTCCCAGCCCCCATCTCCTCAACGTCTTGGATGCCATACTTGTCCATCTCCTCAAAGATGAAACCACGAGTTTCGTGGAGCGATTTTCACCATGGTGAATTCTTTGGACTCTATGGGATTTACCATCTGGTTATTTAACATAGCCATGGAAAATGGCTAATTTTGGAGGATTTTCCCAGTTAAATTGCTGTCATTAGAAAGATGAGTGTTTGGGATGACTCCCTAGCAAATAGCACTGATTGTGTTGTTTGGTTGTTGCAAGTTGCCCAAATGCTGAGCTGAACCCCACTCAAGCTGCTCTAATTGATCCTGTATTGTTGCCACCGCAGGCTCATTCTTATCATTGAAACTACCAGTGTGTTTCGCATGTCTTGGGCAGCCCACTATGACCATGATTTTACACCCGCAATTCTTGTTGTTGAAATCAAAATAGCACTGTACATCATTGTGCATATTCTTCATGTTCAACTCCACTAGATGCCCGACATGTTTAAAGTCCAAACTAGATTCCACACATCTCACAATTTTCCAAGCGGAATCTCAACAGAGTTTCAAATTATTCTGATCAGTGTTCAAAACCCGAAATGTCCAATTGGTTGTTTGAGAGTGGGAATCCAGGCCCATGGACGGATCCTGAGAATCATCTATCAATATCCATCATATCTCTACATTTTTTCATGTTGAAACCCCAGTAAAACCGCCAAACCATATTAAATCACCATTGAAAACCATTTTCCAACATCAATCAACCCTTACATGGTTAATTTCCGTATCAAGCATCGTTAAAAATCACCCATCAAATCACCAAAATCACCAGGAGTTCCGGAAACTTCCGTGAAATCTTACTAAATCACCGTACATTTCTGCTGAAAACCCCAATAATGTGGGTAAAACAATAATAAACCATCCCCAAAATCACCATTTTTATAGGTGGTATAAACCATCAAAATATAGGTGGTTTATTATTGTTTTTACCCACATTAGAACATCATAAAAACCCATGCCTTAGCTCCCAGATCGCACCGGCCCGTGAGGGCCTCATCGCTGAGTTCCGGCAGCTTGGACTTGGTTTCTTCCAGCTTGGGACGGACCACCCTGGCGCCACGAAGCCGATGTGGTGGGGAAACTCCTGGGGAGTTCCATGGGGGGGTTGGGATTCTCCCGTTACTATTGGTTGTATGGGATTTCACTGGATGGAATTACCATTGATACACCTAATTTCTGAGAGTTATACCATTCAGTGAGTTATCAGTGATCTGATTCAAATTTATCTAAGTTCTCCTATTCAAATGCCAATTGAAATATCAAACCTTTGAATGGGAAGACAATGGGATTTGAATGGGATGCAGTTGTGGATACCCAGTTAGCTTCTGGAGATGTCTGAAGGATCGCAGGTGATTACAGGCGCCGTTGAGCCAAATTGCTAAGTTGGTGAACATAATTAATATACCTGGCATTGTAAAACCAGCTTGTAGCTAGGGGGCGCTTCCTGCATGGTCATATTTTGTATGTTTGTTTTCCAACTCAGTGGTATAAATTCACTAGTGGTACGTAGTTGCAAACTAACCACTATGTAAATGGAAATAGAAACACTCGAGAACGTCACAATGACTTAGCATTCTGATGTGCAAATTAAACAAAAACTGGGAAATGACAAGTTGATTCATTTAAGTGAGTTGGAATATGTGGTATACAGGTGATATAGTACCCATAGGATATCAACCAGAAATTTATCTTTGATTTTATGCAAGTATATAACACTCTATAATACTCTATATATATATATATGTATATATATATACCCCGGTGGATCACTTGCTCGCACACTTGACTTTTCACTCACTTGCGCACTCACTGACCTAGTTCTCACTTACGCACTTTTTTGCTAAACCAATGAAGCACGTTGCCTATTCAGGCCCCCCGTTCATAGCCAATTGGTGGGCATCATCCCAACAAAGTCTGTCATAGGCCACTGGGATCAACAAAAGAAGGGACATGCAAAAAGTTGGGACAAACCAAGCTATTGTCTGTTGTATTTACCCTCCAGTAAATTAACAGTATTTACCCTCCAGTAAATTAACATAGAGTCTGGCATCTAGGGCTTGGAAGATTAGTTTCCACTAAGAAGTTAAGTTGTAGCAATTCAGGGTCGAACTGTTAATTTACCAGAGGGTAACTATGGCAGTATATCTAACTTCTAAACCCAGTGATAAAGCTAGGTTTTCTCAGCCCGTAACGACACCTCGCTTTTGGAAGCCCCGTAGCAGTGTAGCCATCCCAACGTGGGCCTGAACCAGAGCCAGTTGGTGAAGGACAAGGCGGAGAAACTGCCGCGGTAATTCAGCTTGCTCTCCTGGCCGTCCCAAAGCCAGGTGGAAGAGAGAAAAAACACCACTGGGACCATCAAACCCTCTGGTAATGGCTGAGCTGTTGAAAATCACCATGTATAGTTCGTTGATTTAATCTGATTTAGCTATTAAACTTGAGGTGATTTTCCATAGCTATGTTCAATTAAACTCATGGCTACTTAAGGTGATTTTCCAGTTCGCACACTGTGAAAAATTACCAGTGCTAGGAACCATGAGGTTGTTTATATAATATTGGAGGGAAGGGATTCATCGACCCTGATTGGTTGGGCCATCCACTTCATAGTTACTTTATCCGCATAAAATCACAATTACTCTTGTCACAATCTTGGTGCTTAGCAACCCCGATTTAACCTGATTTGGTTGATTGAACCAATAAATATGACGTACATACATGGATAATATTACATATATATGTATTAAATATTTGCTGGCCTAAATCGGTTTGTTTTACACTGATATTACATCATCATCACATATGACCTGTCAATATTATCCCAATATATGTGTTTTCTAAGTATATCTCATTATTAACACATCTTCACAATTCTCACACATCTTAACACATCTTAACACATCTTAACACATCTTAGCACATCTGAACACATCTTAACACATCTTAACACATCTTAACACATCTAAGCACATCCTAACACATCTTACCACATCTTAACACATCTGAACACATCTTAACACATCTTAGCACATCTCAACACATCTTAACACATCTGAACACATCTGAACACATCTGAACACATCTTAACACATCTTACCACATCTTAACACATCTTAACACATCTTAACACATCTTAACACATCTGAACACATCTTAACACATCTTAACACATCTGAACACATCTTACCACATCTGAACACATCTGAACACATCTTACCACATCTGAACACATCTGAACACATCTTAACACATCTGAACACATCTTAACACATCTGAACACATCTTAACACATCTTAACACATCTGAACACATCTGAACACATCTCAGCACATCTCAACACATCTGAACACATCTGAACACATCTTAACACATCTTAACACATCTTAACACATCTTACCACATCTTACCACATCTTAACACATCTTAACACATCTGAACACATCTGAACACATCTGAACACATCTGAACACATCTTACCACATCTGAACACATCTGAACACATCTTACCACATCTGAACACATCTGAACACATCTTAACACATCTTAACACATCTGAACACATCTTAACACATCTGAACACATCTTAGCACATCTCAACACATCTGAACACATCTGAACACATCTTACCACATCTTACCACATCTGAACACATCTGAACACATCTGAACACATCTGAACACATCTGAACACATCTGAACACATCTTAACACATCTGAACACATCTTACCACATCTTAACACATCTTAACACATCTTACCACATCTTACCACATCTGAACACATCTTACCACATCTGAACACATCTGAACACATCTTAACACATCTGAACACATCTGAACACATCTTAACACATCTTAACACATCTTACCACATCTGAACACATCTTAACACATCTGAACACATCTTACCACATCTTACCACATCTTAACACATCTGAACACATCTGAACACATCTGAACACATCTTAACACATCTTAACACATCTTAACACATCTTACCACATCTTAACACATCTTAACACATCTGAACACATCTGAACACATCTTACCACATCTGAACACATCTGAACACATCTTACGACATCTGAACACATCTGAACACATCTTAACACATCTGAACACATCTGAACACATCTTAACACATCTGAACACATCTTACCACATCTTAACACATCTTAACACATCTGAACACATCTGAACACATCTTACCACATCTTAACACATCTTACCACATCTTAACACATCTTAACACATCTTAACACATCTTAACACATCTTAACACATCTTAACACATCTTAACACATCTTACCACATCTTAACACATCTTAACACATCTTACCACATCTGAACACATCTTACCACATCTGAACACATCTTAACACATCTTAACACATCTTACCACATCTGAACAAATCTGAACACATCTGAACACATCTTAACACATCTTACCACATCTTACCACATCTGAACACATCTGAACACATCTTACCACATCTGAACACATCTGAACACATCTTACCACATCTGAACACATCTTAACACATCTTAACACATCTTACCACATCTTACCACATCTGAACACATCTTAACACATCTGAACACATCTTACCACATCTTACCACATCTTGACACATCTGAACACATCTTAACACATCTTCACACATCTTAACACATCTGAACACATCTGAACACATCTTACCACATCTGAACACATCTGAACACATCTGAACACATCTTACCACATCTTAACACATCTTAACACA
>BGPT01001904.1:56412-88692 GCA_003297045.1 Symbiodinium sp. clade C Y103
ATCTTAACACATCTTAACACATCTTAACACATCTTAACACATCTTAACACATCTTAACACATCTTACCACATCTGAACACATCTGAACACATCTTAACACATCTTAACACATCTTAACACATCCTTAAACATCTTAACACATCTTAACACATCTTAACACATCTTAACACATCTTAACACATCTTAACACATCTTACCACATCTTACCACATCTTAACACATCTTAACACATCTTAACACATCTTAACACATCTTAACACATCTTAACACATCTTAACACATCTTACCACATCTTACCACATCATAACACATCTTAACACATCTTAACACATCTTAACACATCTTAACACATCTTAACACATCTTAACACATCTTAACACATCTTAACACATCTTAACACATCTTAACACATCTTAACACATCTTAACACATCTTAACACATCTTAGCACATCTTAACACATCTTAACACATCTTAACACATCTTAACACATCTTAACACATCTTACATATAGAATACAACCATCCCCAAGTTTGAGGGTGTTTGGGATCTTCCAACACCACCCTTCACCCAACGCAGCATCCCGCGGCTCCTGGAAGGCCAAGTTGACGGAGCTCCAGTTTTTGGATTTCTCCACGGTGCCCACGGCCTCCTTATCCTCCTCCTCCTGGGGTCCCGGGGGGCCGAGGTGTGTTTTTCCGGTCCAAGTTGGGGGGAATTTTGTATGGGAAAAGCACATGAGGAAAACCATGAGGTTGAGTTGGATGAGAAAAAGATCGATTTGCTATGATTTGCTATGATTTACAGTGGCTTTTTCAGTAGTGGGAGGTGAAATCGAATCAGTTTCTGCCTGGACGGGAACCCCGAGACCGCGTCCTGTTTCTTCCGCTGTGCGTCTCTGGGATCCTCCTCGGCGTCACTGTCCGCATCGCCTGGACATGATTTTGACCAGGGATTAGACCAGCAGAAATGGTGAATTCAGCGGATTTGCTGGGATTTCATAGGATTTGGATGGATTTAGGAGGTGAAAAAACTGGGATTTAGTGGTGATTTAAGTGATTTAATCGTATTTTGTGGTGATTTTGTGGTGACTTTATGGGTCTTTAATGGATTTGGTTAGCTAAGTTGGTTTGTTTCAGTCTATTGATGTGGTGACAGCTTATAAAAAACAACTTAAACCTGTACTGTAGCTGGACCCATGTTCAACCAGGAATAGTTCCTGGCTGCCACTCAACACTGGGAATGGTACCCATGATATAAGTGGTTTTCTGTTCATCCAGCTTTAGACTTATTGTGAAAGGCAAGTTGCCGTTCTAGGCGACCCCACTTGTTGTTGGATTTACTGTACATGGATTTACATCTTTAGTTTGCGTTCATATTTCAGTATTCCCTAAAGATTTTCCCACGAGGTGAGGATTGGCCAACAAAATGCTGGCTGCAGACTGGCGGGCACCCCCTGGCTTCCATACCAAAATAAAGAAATAAACCTCCTGAAACCATCTGAAAACGTAACCCATGCTGCCATAGGCCAGTGCAGTTTCCAATAACTATATAAACATATATAAACCAAACAATTAACCAATCCTCAATTTGGGTTTATGGTTGGGTTTATCAATCTGGGATGATGTAACATGACCACCAAACGGGCGGTCATAAAAACCATGGTTTTCGTTGTTTTTTTGGCTCGAATCCCATCATGTCGCATGGTTGACCCGGTTGACTAAACCTTCAAAAAGAAACACGGCTTTCATCTTAGTAAAGTTGTTTTAAGGTTGTTTATCAAAATTAAGTTACAATTACAACCATCAAAATTAATTTGTGCCACCTTATATTTTGATGGTTGTAATTTTAATCCAATCCATGTATGGTGAAATTGGTGGTGGTTTGCTGTTGCTTTACTCACCTTGTATGTAAAAACGTAGTAGTGGGATAAGCAAATCTTCCTCCATGGCATCTTCAATCAACATATGAACTTACCGTGCTTTACTTGCAATCACCATCCTAGTCACAAGATAAGAATAAACGTCAATAAACAAATAAAACCAGTACTGCCATCTTGGATCCAAACAAATACAACCCCTCGGCCATGGCAAGACGGGTAGCATGTCTGGATGAAAACCAGTGATTTTTGCTTGCTGAGGCCTCTACCTATCTGAATTGTTCGCAATTCGAGGGTGGAAATCTGCACATGTTTGAAATCACCATGCAGTTACATCTTGCATCATGTTACATCATGTTACATTGGTCAGTTTCAAATTGGCCAATGGTAGCGTGACACTGGAATACCCTATGTCTATTCTCTCCATTCATGAATGATTTACCCACCGAACGTGGGGATGTCCAAGCACTCATCAGCTTTCGATGTTGGACTAGTTGGTTAAAATCACAATTTCCTGATCAAAACCACTTTTTTAGAGGTTTAATCAATTTTGGATGTGCATGTGTGTTCCTTAATTCCACCAATACATGGAGCAAAAAGCCAGTGTTTGTGGCTGAAGAATCTACAATACATCATACATAAAACCTGTTTTCCGTTGGTTCAACACACCATTATTGTAGGTGAAATCCATTAGTTACACACCATTCAAATAAAACACCATTACCCTCTGGTAAACTGTCACATAACTATGGAAAATCACAATTTTTAATGGGATTTTATCCACTATTTCTATGGCCATGGCTTCAATAGCAAACTGCTAATTTGCCAGAGGGTAAATCATTCTTCAATCACCGTTGCCTCAGGATTAGGTGAAATCCATCACAACCCGCACCTCCCTCCGGCACGTCGCCATCTCCCAGCAACGCCAGCATCTCCGGGTCGTCCTCCTCCTTCACCAAGGTTATCTTCATTTTTGTACTGGGAACACATGATTCAAATAATATTGTATCTGAATAATCAATAAAACATAATAAAACTGTTTTGTTATTAGACAAACCAAGGAGTTTTGAGTGTAGCAACAATAGAAATGCACCCATCGCACCATTGGATTTTCCGATATGTTCCGACCTCATTGGGGTTCAGGCGTGTGACTCAGAAAGCCCGGAGACTCTTCAGGCTGTACAGTCATCTTGATCTTTTTCAAACCCACCAGTTTGGTATCTTAATATGTCAGTATGATACGCAGTATGATATGTTTGGTTTTGGCTGTTTGCAAGGGATCTTTTTGGTGGGCTACTGCCCAAGTGTTCATTCTCTCAAAAAAGTCCTGGCGAGATCCCACAATGCTCTCAGAAAGTTCCGTCTGTGAGATGATTCCCTTTTACCCTCTGGTTATTTGATGGGTAAATCACCATAAATCATCTATCAATGGGCCATTTTCCATGGCTATGTTAACCAAAGGGTAACCATCTACCATCCATCCATCCATCTGTTTGTCTGTCGAGAGAGGAAGAGAGTAAAAATTGCCATGAATCATGCAAAGATCACATATTATCCTTTTTCTGAATTTCCTTTGTGTGCATGTAAACCAACAGGAATCCGCTCTACGTTTTTCGTAGGTAAATCCGATATACCATCGGGCTGCTACCATGCTCAATGTCAAGCCTGGAGTTGCAAACCCCTAGCCATCTCCCTAATGGATTGTGATACTCCCTGTTACATATTGGGTAGTATAGTTCCTATCAACCAACAGAGATTTTGAGCACTGCTCCGTTGTGATTCCCATACTGGATAGTGAGAATCCACAATTTGCTGGCTATTGTACACCTTATAACCATTAACCAACCAGACTAGATCGCAGCCACTGCTCAAGTGGGGAAGGGAACCCCATCTCCTCTTCTTCTTCCTTTTGTTCCTTCACCCCTGCAGCTTTCGCTCGCTCCATGAAGTACACCTGGCAGAGCATGTCAAGTCGTGGTTCCTGAAAAAAAGGCGGCTGACCACAAATTTCTGGCATGTTAATACCGTTCGACCCGACAATGAATACCCCCAAACGACCATGTGTATGCACATATGTTTTCTTGTTTTGATCCATTTGGAAAGGTATTTTGAGGGTCAAAGGTCGGAAAATATATAATGATAAAACCATGAAAAACACATAGGATTTTAGAAATACAACATTCTCACTTAAACACACCAGAACCTTCTTCGGCTACATTCATTAAAAAAAACAAATTTGTGGATCCGAACATGCAACACAAATAACCGCGGGTTCATGTTGGATTTGAGGAGTATATGATTGAAAGTTGCAAACCAAAAAACTATTCAATGCAACTATCCTCGCCATTTACTCTCCGATTAGCTGGTTCAAGCCAATCCGGGACGCACACAGTGTAATTAATCAGCCAGATGTATCATGAGAAACACCAACCCTTTGTGCAGGGTAAATCATCATTGTTGGATGCTTAAGAACTAGGATATCTCGTGTTATCTCTACAAGTTTGTGATTCCGGGGAAAATCCAACTTATCTCTAACAGTAAGTTCATTCACCTGTAAAAACAAAACAACATGATACATCTAGCCTGATAGGTCATTTCTATGTGTGTTTTCCGTGTTTCCCAAGGGAAATAATCATTTCTACCGTATACGGATAGGTCACTTAATCAATTTACCATATATGTCTCATTTAGCATGTTTCCTTGATAGTTTAATCATTGAATGATCTTCTAGCTATGACCACTTCATAGCAAAAGATTAAAATTGGTGTTTACATCCAAGGCACTAAATATCCATGCAAGGAAGTATCGACACAAATATAGATGCCATAGAATAGAAACCACCAGTATCAATCAACGTTTCTACAATATCTATCTGGACACAATACAATAATTCACTTAGCCGGGACGGTTGTGCGTTGGGATGGTTACTCCTGCTGACCATCCTTTCCTGTGACGGTCACGACCGTCAAAGGTCCGCAGCCGAATCGAGTGAAACTGTAGCCGGCAAGCAAACCTTTGCCTGGAAAGTTTTAACCACAATGAATGCATTTATTGGGTCTGCAAAATATCAAGTAAACGATTTTAAGCGGAAATACATATCACAATTCAAAAAAATATAGCAATGTGTGTTCCTTTCAATCCATCATCAACTCAGTGACATTCAAACATCCTAAAATTCAGTGTTCGAGGCAGCAGTACTCATGATCTATGTATAGGTCGTTGGTTTGTTTGGTTAGTCATATTCCCATTGCTTCGCTAGCTTCCCATGAAGATAGCGCCGAAAAATACCCACAAAAAACACCATTGAACCATATTGAACACCCCTGATCAGGTGAAAAAAATATCCCATGATATCCCCCTTAACGTTCAATTATATCCTGCTGTATCCCGCAAACTATCTCCAAATAAATCATCATTGTATGGGTGCGCCATGAAATCACCATAGAATTTCATGAAATCATATACAGTCATATAAAATCCCATTAAATCCCATCAAAATCACACTCAAATCACCATGGTATTATGGGTTAATCACCATGTTCATGTTCCTGGGTGATTCCCACAGTATTCCCATGTTATCTCATGAACCATTATATAAACATACCCTATCTCATTCCATTCTACTATAGTTGGTTGATAAGCTTCCCTACTACGGATCTAAGGGATATCAGCTTAAAGTCCCTCTGTGAAAGAATCAACCAGGCTATGTTAGGATATGAGACCTTGATATGTTTGGATATCCATCTGCCCTCTGGTGAACTAACAGTTTGCTATTGAAGCCATGGCCATAGAAATCGTGGATTTGTCCCATGAAAAATGGTGATTTTCCATAGCTATGTAACAGTTTACCAGAGGGTAAATCATCATTAATCCCATTAAAATCCCATGAAATCACCATTTTCCTATGGTTTTCCTATGGTTTTCCTATGGTTTTCCAATACCATGGATGTCAATCTATGGGATATCCATCTATGGGATATCAGCTCTTCGTTCCATGGATGCCATGATCCCTGGGCCTGGAGATTCCGATGCGTCTGGCGCTCTTCCGCAGGCATGGCAGCCTGCGACCGTCACGATTTTTGAAGCCTTTGGGGATGGGTCAAAACATGTCGAAACCGATGAAATTGCCATATTTGGGTGAGGAAACATCCATTGATCAGCTATGTTAAGGTTTTTCTCGGGTACCAGGGTTTTGACACAGACCTATGGAAAAACTGTCCAAAAATGGACGGTTCAACCAACAACAATAGGGATTTATAGGAGTTTTAAAGGGATATCATTGGGAATGTCATGGGGATATCATGGGATGTTTATCCTCCGGTGATTGATGGGATATTCCTGCTAAACATTGTGATGTCATGGGATATTGATTGATGGTATATAATTATATGTATATATACACCATATATCAAAAACAATATCCACCATACTATAAATATCCATCATAATATCCACCATATGTTATAAAACATTTAAATATATATATATATATATGTGTAATGTATATATATAGTACATGTATCAAACATAACCACCATTAATCAATTATACTGGTAATCCAATAGTTTGCGAAGTGGAAACCAAGGCCTATTTCGTTCCATGATTTAGCTATTGAAACGGCGATGTTACAGAACTATGTTAAATGACCAGAGAGTATCATTGAAATGATATATATATATATAGATGATTGATATCACTGATTGTCATTGATATCATACCATGCATGATCATCATATACGATTTGTTTAATGCGTCATCAATGCAAATATTTCATGGATACGAATCGTATTCACTTCCCATATTATGTATGTAACCAACCTATTCTCAATGGATAACAATGGAACATAACATATATGTAATCAATGGATAACTAGAGGGTACTAAAACAACATGCTCAATAATCAATTGATTACATTGACATGTGCCCAGTCCGACAAAAAAACGTAATGATAAAAATAGTTATTATGAACCATTCAATACTGATGATGAGCTGATTCATGGGGATAATTAATTGGACATTATATAACTTTAATATATTTTAATCATGGATGATAATCCCCCCCATGATCGAATTGTTTAATGTTTAATCAACCAAAAGAAGGCTATGATTGGGTATGATTTCACTGGGGAAAAACTGGGTCCACCTCTGGCGATCGTCGCCACAAGGGGGCCACTGGCAGCCATGGATCTTCATCTTCAACCAATGGTAATATGTGGATTTATAGGTCTTGAACTATCTTCAACCATTGGAATTATAGGTCTTGAACTACATATTGAAATACCAACTGAAACAACTATCCCCAAACGGTGGTTTCCTAAAATAGGGGTACCCCCAAATCATCCATTTTAATGGGATTTTCATGGATTTTCCATTCTAGACCATCCATTTTCGGGTACCTCCATTTATGGAAACCCCCTTCCATTTACGAACTGCAGATTGTCACTGTCCATGCCCCAAAAGCTGGATGTCGTCGCTGAAACTCCGGGGGGTCCGTTGAAAAAGAACGGCTGGATTTGAGTGGGTTGCCCGAGTTTGCCTGGGACTTGGGGATCTTGGGGTTAGTAATCATGGGTAATGGTTCTACCAGAAAGTTACCTCAAAATCAACTCAAATGGATTTGATCACCAACATATGGATACATATGGTGCATCCCCTTAAAACAACCTCAAACTCTACTCGCAGGGGACTCAACGATAACCGTTGCCGTTTTGCATATCCCCCTCATCCTGACCCCTATGATATAACTTTGGGGTTGCAAGGTGCTGTCCCCCAGTTTTTTTCGGTCGACATATAAATCCATGTATAGCTATGGCGATAGTTTATCACCTTAAACCCAACAGTTAGTCCAGCTTAAAAAATATAGCGGTTCCGAACTGGGACGCCGGCCCCCTTGCGTTGCGTAACAAGCTTTGGAATTGCGATTCAGCTCCAAGTTATCAAAGTTTCCGAGCTACTGAGGCTAGTCCAACCCCATGTCTTGGACCCATCGTTTGTTCCAGTGCGTTTCAGTATACGCGCAATTGGGTTGTATCTATTGCCTATCAATTCTTCTTTGTGATAGTGAGGACACGCTCAAATGCCGAGTGGCTTGACGAATCAGGCTTCTGCAGACATGGACATGAAGGTAAATTCAGGAAAATGAGGCTTGAAGGTACCTTGAGTCTCACGAACTTGGATCTCGGTCAGGTGCACGCCGTGAGTTGCTTCGGGCGCCCTCGCCACCCGGGGCTCCCCCCGCGCCTCCATGGACGCCCATTCCGTCCTCAGCTGCCAAGTCCGATGGGACTCAGATGGGGGTTTCCTAAAATGGAGGTACCCAAAAATGGATGGTTTATAATGGAAAATCCCAATCTAAAATGGATGATTTGGGGTACCCCTATTTTAGGAAACCTCCAGATCAATCAATCATGATGATTGGCATTGATTAGCCAATTTACCCCGATTACTCAATCCATGATTCTTCCATTCGCTCCGCAAATGATAGAGGTATTCATAACTCGGCTAATGAGGATTTCTGAAGGATATATCCCTAGATGCTTAGATGGGGTTGTCGATCAACTCACGACTGGGCGGCCGGGACCCTTGTTGAATCGAACATAGGGGGTCTAACATCAACAAATGGGGGGGAACACCAAACGGCCAAATTTTAACATCTAAGTGAGTGTTCAACCATCAACAAATGGTGGAGAAAAAACAAACAAAGATATCAATATGATAGTGTTGGTTGATGGTTTCTGTTGGTTGATCCTTTTTGTTAGCCATCTTCTAGGCTGATTCAAATCATTTGAAGGTTGACTTGTGGAGACTATTCCATCATAGTCCATGTACTCTCGCACGACCACAAGTTTCTACCCTTCTTTTCAACGCTACACTCCCAATGCCGGGGCACATGAGTCCTTTTTGTGGGACTTGACTTAAGCCACTGGAAGTTTCCTAAAATGGGGCTACTACAATAACTGTCACCTCTGGAAACTGAATTCTGCGCTTGATGCTCTGCTAGGTGTAGGGTAGGATGATATAATGATGATCTCCAAGCCCCCGCAAAATGCAAACCCCTGGTTTTTTCCCGGGAAAAGACGTATTAAACGCCCAATTGTTGGCATGGAAGATAGCAAATATTATGCATATGATCCAACAAAAATGTGGGATTTAAATGGATTTAACAATTGTTCCCCCTGTTCAACCAACAAACAATTGTAAAAAAACACCAAACATACTGACGAAAGGACCAATTCACTGATGACTCACTACAACCCTTTCGTGTCGATGAAACTGATGAAACCTGCAAATTTCAATTGAAGTGGCTCTCCCCAGCGATTCGATTTTCAACAAAAACGTGGCCAAACACGTTGATACCCCGCGAAATGCGAAAACTGTTTTTTTGAGTATATGAATATGTGTATATAATTTGTATTAATTATTATGAATTTATATGAATTCAATTGAATTCATAGATTCCTTCATTTCAAGCAACAAGGGTAACTCAGCCATTCCCTCAGCAATCCGGGCTTGCCGGCTGTGACAAGGAGTTGGTCGCGCTCGTCTTGTTCCTGAGCTCCAAACGTGCACCGCAAGGTGGTGTTCCAGGGAGCTAAACTCGCAAGGTTGGTGCAAACAACTGCAATAACTTCAGGGTTTAAGGTAGAATAAATTAATTATAATTATAACTATGTATATATATATATTGACATAGCTACTATGATTTACAAAACAACTTATAACTGGAATATGACCACCTTGCAACAAATGGTTGATAAACCCACTGTTTTGATTGTCGCTGGTTCATAAACCTTAATAAGCCCAGATGATCCCAGGGGGTAACTGTTGGGATCGGTTGGTTGAATCCCGGTGAGCAGTGATGGATATCCACATGTTGTATTATAGGAAGCATCGAGCAAGACCATAATGGTACGATGAAATACAATGAAATATAGAATATCAAATGAACACAGGGTAGGAGTAGTAATAAACTAATGTAATAGAAACTGAAGCCCAAGTAGCCCAAATTACCAACAATTATCGACTATAAGTGGCCCCCCAACCATAAAGACCTGGTTGTCTCCCACCATCAACGCCTATTGGCGGAGCGATTGACCACCATTTCTAGGTCACCATTTTGGGAAACTGGACGAGAGTGGAAACTGGTCACGGTTAAATCATCATGTTTGGCTGGTCCAAATAGTTTGCAGATTTTTGGTTAATCTATGTTAATCTCAATTTTGACCTTTAGAATCAGTTCAATCACAAAAATTATTGAACCCCTGTTGTTTGTTGCTGAAAAATCACACTTTTTGCTCCTTAAATCCCAATGTGTGGTTCATCAACCCCCCATTTCTTGTTGCTTAAACCTACTTTGTTTCTTAGGATTAATGATGGACCAACATATGAACATCCCAATGTTCCTGGTTAACCCCTTGCTTAACGCCCCAAAAACCGTCAAACCCCTTCCTTATGTTCTTTAACCTTGAATCTAATCCTGTCTCTTTCTTTGGTCAAGTTGCTAAATCATGATAACTCCTAATGTTTCCTGCATAAATTTCAAGTTCGGTCCAAATTTGGTTGGTTGCCCTCTGGTAATTTAAAATAGCTATTGAAAATGACTATTTCTAATGGATTTTCCCATTAAAATTGTGATTTTCCATAGCTATGTTAGTTTACCAGAGGGTACTACCATCCGGTGCAATCAAACATGGCTTGCTTGAAGATCCCCCAGCTATAATAGTTCGATCTTTTTTGCAGCTAGAACCTCCATTCTTGTAGGATTTCCAGCCAGAAACGGTTTCATGACACCAGAGGGTAAAGCCTGATCAAGTCGATTTCATTGGTTTTTCCAACATCTTCTGCCCAGTTATTTTCCAAGTTTGGTTGAGTTAGACATCCCATATATCCATTCATCCACCATTTCTGTTCCTCGATCTGCAATGAGCATCCCAGTCAAAAAACATATTAAACCATCTTAAACTATCATTATTCATCCCAGTTCTGAACTGCTAGAAGTTATCAAATAACCACCATGACCAAGTTTGAACCATAAGTTAACCATATTAACCATACATTAACCATATATTAACCATATATTAACCATACATTATTAAGCATATAATCATATATTAATTAAGCATATATTAACCATATATCCACCACCGTTGTCCTGGTTGTTGCCCCGACGTCTTAACTACCGTGACTTTACGTCCCAAGGCTCTTCAGAACGATGGCGTCCATCTCGCCCAAGGGCTTGCCGTCCTCGCCACAGACGTTGTCCACCTCGATGGGGACGGGGGGAATCGAATGGTGAAAAATTCTGTATATGGGGGTTTCCTAAAATGGGGGTACCCAAAAATGGATGGTTCATAATGGAAAATCCTATTAAAATGGATGATTTGGGGGTAGCCCTATTTTAGGAAACCTCCATATATACAATGTGGGGCCCCCAAGATAGCTAAGTGGGTTTATAACTCCAATTTCACTATGGTTTATGATACGCAAATAACCATAGTTAATGGGGTGTATAAACCCTAAACTCCATATTTACCCTCTGGTTATTTAACATAGCTATGGAAAACTGCATCTTTTAATAGGTAAATCACCATAAATCATCTATAACTGGGCCATTTTCTATGGCTATGTTAAATAGCCACAGGGTATATATCAAATATATGATAATATATGATATAGTCGAGGTAAACTCCATGATATATCATGATAAGCATATCTTACATCATACTGTTGATTCTAAGATCATGCAAATGTTTCTCCAAACACATATGTCATCACTGGTTTGAAGTGGTGTTAATCCAATCAAATTTAATATGTACACTAATTAGGAATCATTGTCTCACTACGTTGCTGTCAAAACTGTAACTAAGCCAAAAACTTGAGAATTTGAGCACAATGTGGGGTCACCCTGTTGCAAGCCCAAAGTTTACCTATATCCCTCAGAAAAAATACAAACTGCTGCCTCATAGTTGGCCAATTTTGCTTCTAATAATTGGATTGCCTATTGGGTTTACGGTATTCATAAGATATCATGAACATAGTTAGATGGAAAAACATATGACAGAAGCCAACTTAGCTAACCAAATTCCATTACATCATTACATATAAATCTCACTTAAAATCACCATGAAAAATCACCTTGTCTTTGCTTAAGGAACCAACAACATGAAATACCCTCTGGTAAACTAACAGTTTGCTATTGAAAATGGCCATAGAAGTAGTGGATTTTCCCATGAAAAATGGTGATTTTCCATAGTTATGCAACAGTTTACCAGAGGGTAGATGAGATGAAACGATCACAAAATCACCATGACATCAACGCTGGGATTTCCCGCAGCATCCACACGACGATCCTCATACTCCTGGCGAGCCGCCGAGACGCCGCCCGTTGAAAGCGTTGGGGAACGCTGGGGTCCCGATATGGGGGAACATACCATGGTTTTAATATGTTTTAATATGTTTTAATATGTTTTAATATGGTTTTAATGGTGGTTTGATCATGAAACATGGTGATTTCACCATCAAAGAATGGGGTGTAACATGGATTTTACCATGAGCAATGGGTGTTTATACCATGATATTCCCGCTAATATTCCATGAACATCACACCATGGAAGAAAATACGAATCATCCATCAACATGTTCAGTGCCCCCCAAATATATCTATATACACATATACTTATGTAAAGGTGTTGGTTGGTTTATAAACCCCGTCAACTGTAGATATATCTCTCATACATTCTAGTTAACTTAAGTTGTAAACCTACTCATGTACAGTTGTGGCCCTATAAGCCAACTAAATGGGATGAAATAGCTCGAATAACCACGGTGAAAACTATCATGAAGTCAGCCAGTTTTTTCTGGCTATAGGCCTATGACTGTAATTTTGGGGCGCCATCTTGCAGTAGATTCACCTCCTTTTGAGTGACCTGTGAAGCCAATGATCCCCATGAAAGATCCCCAGTTACTTCACCATGGGAATAGCCTCTGTCGGGCTGGGACATCCACAAACCAAATGTTATTGTTTTGATGGGAAAATCATCCAGCCACTTCGGGATTTTTCGATTTCCGATTGCCATGTTTGACTAGGGTAACTCCATGTACTAAAAACGATCTACCGGATTACAAGTCAGCAAAAAAATATGTCAAATCTATTGAAACATCTCCGATGACCTATCCCGACGGTTATGGCCCTCACAGTTCTAAATAAGTGGGATTACAACTCATATAACGAATGTTATATATCATGAAATAAGCCACTTATATCTGTTAAGGCCTATAACTGCAGTCAAAGCACAAGTTTCTGGAGAAATCACCATCATCTCCACCAGGATATCCCCGAGTTATTGCCGTGGATCGTGGGTAAATCACCATGAAATCATCAAATCCCTAGTGAATTACCATGAAAAATCCCATGAAATCTCTGTTTTCAACATGAAATCACCATGGAATCACCACTTTCCCCATGATTTTCCCATCCTTTCCCTGAACACGGCTCCTTCCCCAGGCGTCGCAGGTCTTTCTTCTCTTCCAAGGCTAAGGCCTTCAACACGTTCCTCAGCCAAATATGATAATCATATAATCATAATGCTGAGATTGTAATTGGATATCACCAAACTATAGATTCATAACTGGAGAATACATGATGGTTAAAGTGATCGCATTTCGATTTATGATGGATTTGAAATATAATTACGCTATTATAACGGGATTATAATACGAACACAGGTCAAACACCAAGGTATATTGTTTGATGATCTAATTAGTCTAGTTTATAGTGTTGCTTATTTGTAGAGTCGTATTGGGGCATCATAGATTCTAATAGATATATCGGGTAGAATGTCGTATTGGGTGAGTATCATGGTTTACGAAATGACCTGGAGTGTGAGCGACAAACAACATATAGCAACACTAGGTATTATATGGGTATGGCTCAAAATTACTAACCCTATAATTGGTTGGTTGATGTTAATTTACCATTAAAAATTACCATTTTTGGTGCCATAATTTTGAGCCATAGCCATATATATACTGGTTTGTCTGAAACGTTTCGGAAATCCAGGAAAATCCAGTGGATTGTCATCGTTGTTCCTTTGAAAAATAAGATTTTGGGGTATACTCCATTTCTGGGCAAACCCATAGGGCATGACATGATCAAGAACATCGGCAAAACCTGGGGGCTAACCAAGAACTGACAAATGGGAGGAAAAAAGTAGCCAAAGAAACACAACAATTATTGACAACATGTTGATTAATTCTGATTTTCGGGAGTTTTGCCGAACCCAAAACAAGGAGTTGTCCCATAACCGCTGGCAACCTTTGGCAACCTCAAATACCTCAAATTTTGGATGGTTCTGGGGAAATTTAACAATTCACTAACCTGAAATAAGACCATTTGGGTATAATATCCCTATACTAACCATATATTCCAGTGAGGTCACAGTGAGGTCGTTATAATTTACCCAGATGGTTGATAGTCAAAGGTCATTGTTTGTAGTAACCTCCTTAAATGAGCATGACTTCGTGCTACGAAAAGATCGTGGTGGACAACATCTAGGTATCCCCGGTATCGCTCTTCCCGGATCCCGTGGCTATAACTAGGCGGGTTGATTGATGATTCATGTTGTTTGTACATGTTTACCCTCTGGTAGTTCAACATAGCTATTGAAATGGACCATTTATAGTTGATTTTCCCCTAAACATGATTTTAAACATGGTGATGTTCCATTTGTTACCAGAAGGTATGTGTTTTTAATACACCAACAAACATGACTGGTCATGACTGGTCGAACAGTTCGCTGTCGGATCAAAGTTCAGGCTGATTATGTGTCTGCAGCAAAGCTTACGTGTAGAAATTGTTTCTGTCCCATGGATTTCTGTGCAAGATTCAAGCATTCGCCGACCAAACCCACTATAGGTGGTGCTCCAGTTCGTTGCCGAAACGGGTAAACATAACTTAACTAGCTAGGACAATTGTTGGGTTTATGATAGAGCGGCCAAAACTTTGACTTGAGTGACTCCTAACGTCCCAACCGCCCAGCGCGGCTGCTTCATTCAAGTGACTCATGCACCTGAAGGGCCACGGCAAGGGATGCAAATTGGATGGATCGCTTCAACAAGTGACAAGAAATACCCTCCGGTAATCAAACGTGGCAATGGAAAATCCACAATTTATAGATGATGTTCCCATTAACATTGGTGAAAACAGTGAAAACCCATCTAAATCAGCCTGATGGCCTTCTTTTTCTAAGTGCCCACATCTTGAATGAACACCACCACTTTTCGCAACAACAAAACCACCCCCCAAAACCTATGACACTCCGACACTTCCACATGACCCATCCATCCCAAGCCCCACCTCCTCATCAGTTAGGATTCGGCCTCCACATTTCTGGGCCATCCGCGGGGCTCTCCGCGCCCCTGGGCGGCTGTTTTTTTTGGCCCGGGGACGATTTTTCCGCCTTGATTCATTGGATTGGTTAAAGGGAAAATCTACAGGAAACCATGGATTTTCCCTATCAAATATAGAGGTTTCCTGTCATTTCCCTTAAACCAATCCAGTGAGACAAGTACTACACTCCTTTGGTTGATGATCTTCTGTTCCCAGCTGCTGTTCTAAAAAAAACGGTTGCAGGGCCAATCTGACAATTTTACATTGACGGGCCAATAGCTGGTGAATATTTCCATGAAAATGGCAAGAGAATAAGTTCTACTAAACCATCCAATATTGCGCCAATAGGACGCAGGAGTTAATTTTTGATGGTATGGCTGGACGGAACATCCATTTTTTGATATTCTTAAATTCTTATCTTGGATTGAAAAAACATATTGCTCGGGGTGATGTTGTATCTACCCTCTGGTGAACTAACATAGCTATGGGAAATCACCATTTTTAATGGGAAGGAAAATCCACTATGAATGGCCATTTTCAATAGCTATGTTAGTTCACCAGAGGGTACTGAAAAAAGTGGACTACTTCTTTTGCCATTAAGTCCCAGAAATTGTCGCTACGGTAACATGAAGATCAACCAATGGCGTGTATTTGATAGGGGAATAAGTTGTTTTACAATACCATCTACCCTCTGGCTATTTCACATAGCCATGGAAAATGGCCCATTTATAGATGATTTATGGTGATTTTCCTATAGAAAATGGTGGTTTTCCATAGCCATGTTAAATAACCAGAGGGTAATTACAAATGTTTCCACTACACAACCTAGTTGACCCAGTTGTAAACTTCGCTGAGTAGGGCGTGCGCTTCCGGGGCGCCACTTTGTAGAATGATGTTTCATCCACTTTTGGTGAGTCAATGATGTTGAGCCAAAACAACCTACAATTGCAAGCATTCACATGGTTCCCTAACTTGATTACTATGTTCGGTGGTATAGATATTATATACAATTATATATCTATGGCTGCTGGTCGATGGGTTTATAAAGCGACTTATAACTGGGCGGGGCCACATTGTCAACATTCACAACTCGTAGCTCTTCGAATTCAGAACTGGATCATCCACCGTGGGAACCCCCAACAGCTCATGTCCAAAAGAAAACTCATGCTCAAACTTCCACGTCTAAGGGTACCATCTCCATGTTGATGTCGTTTAAGTTTGTTTAAAGCATGTTTTTGTTCAGGGCTGACTCCAACCCCCACAACCACCCCCTGTCCGTTGCGGTCAAACGACGTGTGGCTGTCGGCGGTCTCGCAGAGTCGCTGAGGTCGCTTGAAGTCTCCGAGTTGTCAAAAAAAGTGCCACGTCGGTGTCGCGTTTTGTGCCACGTTTTCAGCTGCCTATCTTGAGCCAACTGCGGGCATATCGGTGGTTGGAAGCCACTTGTTTGACCATTCCAGGAATGCCGGAGGGATGAAGATGATAAAGACATCACGTGTTCTTTTGTTCCCTTGCCCCTTTGCTTGGGAATGTTACATGTTTCTTTCCTGGAAACAAGTAAAAATCAACCACTGTAAATCACATTGTTCCCAATATGTTCAACTCCATCTTCGCAAATGTTCATTCTCAAACCCAGCCCAGCTAAGACTCTCCGGTACCATCTCCAAGCCGTTCTTCTCGCCACCTTTTCCTCAAAGCAGTCGTTCTTCTCGGGTGCCTTTTGGGGGAAAAAGCGGTCGAAAATGGTGCGGTCGGGCCCGCATGGCTGTGGGCTGCGGCCGACACCGGGAAGGGGTACCCTCCGGTGGGGCACTGACCATGGGTTCAACCCAACCCAAGTCGAAAATGGGATTCATCGGGATCCTGGCCGAGAAATTCGTGTTGCTCTGCTGCGCCTTTCTTTCTCTGACTCTGCGTGGAAAACCTGTTTTTTTTCCATATCCTATTCTGAATCATAATCCTGAGGGAAAGATATGCATGCAATTAGGGGGTTATTGAATGTTATTGACCAACAAGGTGCTTTCTTCGAGGGTTCCCAAAATGGGGGTGCCTATACAGACCCTCATTTGCCCCACACACAAATTGTAGATTTCACATCATTTCATCGAATCTCTACCAGCACTTTGAGGGGCTGACCTGGGGGTTTCTGGTGGATTACCCTCTGATGAACTAACATAACTATGGAAAATCACTACAAGTATGTTTAATGGGAAAATCCACTATTTCTATGGCCATTTTCCATAGCAAACTGTAAACGTTTACCAGAGGGTATGTCTGTTGAAAGGGGCTTATAAACCACCTGCAGTAGGTATGTGTTGGTCCAGGGGTTTTGATCATCACCATCCCCTATATCTTAAAGTGAAGGGGCTTGTTATATTCTCAAAGGGTCACCAAAACGAGGTGGCATTGACCCTCATAAACCCCACGGTACTGTAGAATTCTGGGATGAAATACACATATCATCCCATTTCGGAGAGTTTCTATGAGTGCAAACTGAGATGTCTACCCTTGAATTTCTGCAAGTTTACAGTGGATATATCCATCGTTGGATGCGGTTTAGAAACCAATACACATCACTGGGAGGTCTCCCCTTGTAAAAGTATCCTCTGGAAAGCTACTTGATGGTCTACCTATTTTGTCCATGTGGGGGTTTCCATAAATGGAGCTATCCGAAAATTCATGGTTTATAGTGGAAAATCCTATCAACATTGATGATTTGGGGGTACCCCTATTTTAGGAAACCTCCATGTTGATTTTCTATGTCACAAACTGTAACAGATTAGGGAATGGTACCCTGGCAAATGTCCACGACAACTAAAGGTATATAGATAAATATAGATAAACAATACTGCATATAGTGATATTATATGGATTCTCATAGATATCTAAATCTCAACTATACTAACTATCTTGTAGATCATTTTCCCAGTTACACTATCATGTGGTTGGGAAACTCGATTTCTAGCTCCAACAGGCCGTTTTGTCGGGAATAGAGACAACATGAGACAACCATATAGCTCCTCAGCTCCACTGCAGAAATCTCCAAAAAATCCGTCTCTGATCCTCTCGGCCGGGCCGACCCTGCGCTCAGGCGCAAGAGCGCCCCCAGAAGCCGCGCCGGCCGATCTCACCGTCGGGGCGGTCACATCTTGACCGGGCACGACGGGGCGTGGTCAACGGGTCGGCAATGAAGGCACTTTGGAAACTGGGAAACTTGATGAAATCTTGGGAAAGTTTGATGTTTAGTAGTCATGTTTTGCCAGATAAATTGTGGTTGATCCAAATTCCTTTATCCGCAAATGGCCATTCGTCGCGAAGAAACAAAATTACTTTCGCGAATCTTTCGCAAACCCCACGTTTATCTTTCGCGGGGGTCTCATGTTGGAACCAACTGGCGGCCTTTGTAAGGGACTCTGCATGGACCTTTAGATCGACAATCAAATGGACACATTAGCTTTGATTGGTTCCAGCTTTTCAAAGTGATATTTCACTGGTTTGGTTAAAGGGAAAATCTACAGGAAACCATGTTTTTTTCCCTATCAAATATAGAGGTTTCCTGTAAATTTTCCCTTAAACCAATCCAGTGAATATTTGTTTGAGCGTGCTGTCATATCATCATGGTATATGACACTCTCAATTTACTCTCAATCTCTTCGGTTCCGCTCGGACCACCACACCCCGCGCGACTTAGCAGCTCGCATCAACTCGCCAAACGAAACGAGTGGAGCAAATTTGATACTTCGGACCCTTCAGACGAGGGCCTTGGGATTGGAAATTTGAAGCTGGAGAATCTCAGATCTTCGAGATGTAACATGAAAATTCATTAAACATGTGATCCTAAAAATGGTTCTTCTATAAATAGGGACTATTCACTAGGGACTCCTATAATGGTTCTTCTATAAATCCCTATTAATGGCTGGATGATGATTCCCTTTTATGGGAAACTAATCCATGTCAAATTTCCTATCATAAAATCACCACGTTCGGTGGTGCCCCACAGTGATGGTTGTTGGTTTGTAACCCATAGTAGATACCTATGTCAATAGTGTAGAAGAAAAAACACACAAGGTGCTGCCCCCCAGTTATAAGTTGGTTTCCAAAACCATATAGTAATTCACCCTAGACTCTCGATGACTATAGATGTATAATACATCTACCATAAACCCAACAGTCATGACGCAGCGATTTGTCTACCAACTTAGCGAAATTCATCGCTCACTGATGCACTACTCGGACCTCTGCAGAACATCATCCTGCTGAGGCAGCAAACTTTGGCAAACATAATTACCCTCTGGTAAACTAACAGTTTGCTATAAGCAATGGCCAATTATAGTTGAATTCCCATAAAAAAATGTGATTTTCCATAGCTATGTTAGTTTACCATAGTGTAATTATTGGTTTCACTTTCCTCTATCACAGTGAAACATCATGAAACCAAATGTGTCCCGATATATTATATCACCATCAACTACCTGCCTCTCATCGACTGAATGATCTGACTGGAAAATTTGAATACCAACCTCCACCAAAATCATCAAACGGAGCCAAGTTTGCTCAGCCCAGAAAACCACACATGGCTGGGAGATTTCCATGTCCCAGGTCTGATTCCAAGAGAGTGTCCCCCAGGCTATTACCCCCTTGTCATCCCCAGAATGGCAAACACATGAACTATTAGGCTAGGATAACTACCCCGTTTACCAGGTTTACCAGAATAACAACCACCAATCCCGGTTGGTCCTTCCACCTAATCAGCATCTTTGCCTTAAAAGAGCTGAGTCAAACACTTTGCAGCGCAGATGTCACAGTAGGAAACGAGTCACTTTACCCGGCCTCGTTCTGGCCATCATGGCCACAATGATGCGACAAGTAACTATCCCGATGCAAAGATCATAGTGGTGCCATGATTTGTGGAATGCTGGCTTCGGAGTCAATGTCCCGCAAGTTTTCCATGCTGGAACCACAAAATCTATCCCAAACTCGAAATCATTTCAACCCTGCATTTCCGCCGGTGCAACGTGACGTTGGTAACTCGGATCCGATGGTTTTAAACAGTCATTAGCAGACACCCTGCGTCACGAACTCTGAACGTTCTGTCAGATCAAAACCACAGAAGGTCTTGGCTTTATCCCATGTGCTGGGGCATCACAAAACCGTCCGCGAGGATGGAATGTAGAAGAAAAACACACACCAGATGGGTTCCCCCCCGAGTTATAAGTTGGTTTCTAAAACCATAGTACTTAACTATAGAGACTAGAGACATTAATGATGTGATCTTGCTACCAAACAGACCAACAGTTATTGCAGTTGAAACCACCTGATCTCATGAGCTGGGCCTCGTCAGTTGGGATCACCCCAGCTCAATCATCCCACGGTGGGCAATTGGGGGATGTGGTGTCGTTTTACATCAAGGGGAACCCAATTAAAGTACCAAATCTTGGTGCATGTTCAACCCAAACACTGCGACTTCTATTCATTTTAGGTATTTACCAAAGATATCTCAGATATAACCAAACGGTCAAGAAATTGGCCAACTGGGGATCATCTTCACAAATTCTCTTCTGAGCACGGAAGAGTTTAGGACAGCTTACCCCTTCGGCCCTTTTTGATCCTTTTGGTTTTCGTTTTGAAGGTGTAGTTTCCTCCCTTTTTCGGAGTCCCAACACAAACAGCGTCGGTGGTTTGTGGATCCATCTGCTAAGAGTTGACTTGACGTTTACGACACTATTCTGGGGTAAATCCATCAACACCTCAAAAGCACCAGTCCAACATATTTGTTTCTTTTAACTGTAATCCATCCATTCACATTAACGCCGCAAAAAAACGCCCAATGTGTTTGTTTCTTTTAATCATGCCGTTGCGTTGATGATCGCTCATCAGCAGGATGTCTTCCCGGCAAACAGCCGAAGCACGGTGGCACTTTTGGAGCACCTCTGGGAGAAAGTTGCGGTGAAAGTTGCTGCGCGACGTTGCGCTACGCGGAGCATGGCCCAACCGCTGAGCCGCGCGGCAGTTTTGATGGCTGATGACTAGGCAATTTGACCAACAAAATGTGGTACATGCTATGCTGGAGGAGCAACATATAACATCATAAGGTTTTTTGGGGTCAAGAATCAATAATATCACAGGTATGTACACTTGATGGCCGCCAACCTTTGCAGGCAAAGCTATCCCTCAGAAACAATAAATATCTATATAGTCGTCGAACATCGTATTTCTCCATTGATGGCGGGAAATAAAGCCATAGGAAAATTACCCTCTGGTTATTTAACAGTTCGCCATGGAAAATCCCCTGTAAATGGAGGTTTAATGGGAAAATCATCCAAAATTAGCCATTTTCCATGGCTATGTTAAATAACCAGAGGGTAATCGACGGTTCCCCCAGCCGCCAGCAATGAAAAAAGATGAGCCAGTGAATCTTGATTTTATGGTACCTTTTACTAGCATCACACCTTCTTTTGGTCTTGAAACCGTAGGGATTTCCCCAGGGTCAAGGTTGGCACATCAAATATTGGCAGAATCGCTCCAATAAAGAGTAACCACCAAAAAGATGGAAACGTGATGTGATGTTGTATCTATCAATATTTCAATTTTTACCTACTTCTATCAATTGGGGCTTGCTATATTGATAGGTGTCTTCTCAAAGATCGGGGGGGTTCCATCGCCAGTTGGATTCCCGAAGCAAGGAAGCGTCTTCCGGTCTTCCCTTGTTCGCTGCTCGAATAGCAACTCATTGACACTTCTTGGATGGTTCAACGTTCGACCACCAGGCATTCTTGGTCCATTCCATCTGTTCCTACAAGTGATATTCCATGTCTGGTTGACCGAGAACCCACATCTCTGTATAAATCGCCATGCCAGAAATTCCCCATGTTCGAAATAACTGGAAAACACCAGAAATCTCTTTGAAAACACAGACTTGTTTCAAGCATAATTGGTGGTTTCCTAAAGTAGAGGTACCCCCAAATCATCCATTTTAATAGGATTTTCCATTCTAAACCATCCATTTTTGGGTACCCCCCATTTTAGGAAACCCCCAATTAGTTGTGACCATCACCAGAACTCCTTCATACAAATCACCCGCCAAATCGCCAGCCAATTCTTGGTGTCTTAAGACACAGCTCCGCAGCTCCGCGGCGGCGCCGCTCAGCTTTTGCTCGGCTCTGTAACCTTCATGCCTGTGTGCCTGGGGCAGTTGCTTGCGGCTGTTGATGGAAGGTAGGAAAATTGATAGGAATCATCGGAAATATCATTGGACATGTTGGAAATAGCATGGGAAAGGTTTGAAATATCATGGAAAATATTTGGAATATCATGGGACATGTTTGGAAATTGTTGAAAATAACATGGGACATGTTGGAAATATGATGGGAAATGTTGGAAATATCATGGGACATGTTGGAAATATCATGGGACATGGAAATGTTGAAAATAGCATGGGACATGTTTGGAATATCGTGGGACATATTTGGAATATCATGGGACATGTTTGGAAATGTTGAAAATAACATGGGACATGTTGGACATATGATGGGAAATGTTGGAAATATCATGGGACATGTTGGAAATTTCATGGGACATGTTGGAAATATCATGGAAAATGTTGGGAATATCATGGGAAATGTTGGGAATAGGATGGAAAGTGTTCAGCATGTATATCATATGTGTATATATATATAATGAAGAACAAATTGGATGGAGTGAATCATAACCCGTTCCTGTAATCATCAATTGCACATTGAACATCCCTTTAAAATCATCATAAAATCCACCAATTCACCAGCATTTCCCATAGATTTCCCATAGATTTCCCATAATCCCACCATTTTCCAAAGCCCTCAACGTCTCCACGAGCAAAAACGTCACCGCGGCACTGCTCGATCTTACTTGTGAGGCGGTCGGCATCCGCGCCCGAGACCGAGCCCACCTTCTGGCCATCCTGCAACCCCAACGGACTGGTTGAACGATTCTGTCATGGACTTCACCAATATAACTTCACTATAGATCCTGGATCATGACGTGATAAACGTAGAAACAATTCATATATCCAAGCAAATACGTGGAAGATGTGTAAAATGTTCAATTTCAGTATATTATATATTTACCCTCTGCTTATTTAACAGTTCGCCATGAATTCATAATAGATATAATGAATACATACTGATTACTGTCATGGATATAGATATAACACAACATGATGTGAATGGAATATTGGATAATAATATATCCAGCAATAACCAACAACGATGATGGTTTGATGGAAAGATCATGGACTGAAGCCATGTACCATTAATATCAACTGGGATATGGAAAATATCATGGAAATGGTAGCTTAATGGAAGAATCATGGAAATATCATGGACATACTAATGGAAATATAGGTTTCATGCAACATTGGGATAAAATGGTGACTCAATGGAGATTTAATGATGATTAATTGGTGATTTAATGGAACTATGATTGACTTACCCTATATACCATGATATAATGGTATATATAATGAAAGATGGATATCATGGACATGCAATGGAAATATATATATATATAGTTAAGAAAACATAGCATATTAATGGAATTTTGAATAATAGTGGTGAATATTCTGTAGTAATCAACAACACATGGTAACATTGTGAAGCATGGCCAGTCTGGAAATCCCCTATAAATCAAGTTTTGTAGCTGGGTAAATAAACTAACCATTGCTGATTTTCCATTGCCACGTTTAATGTCACCGGACGGTACTGGAAATATGACATGATGATTGTGGAAAATGGTGATATATCATATGGGAATATCAATTGGGATGTCAAAGGATACATCATGTATCACCAAACACACTTGGTATCTGCAGTAACGATTCACTTCATAACCCAGTCATCAATGAGACAAACCATGATGGGTTCTCATCAACTTGGAACACTGTTTGGTTGAACAGCCAAACAAAATCAAGTTACTACCCTCTGGTAAACAAACATAGCTATTGAAAATGGACCATTTATAGTGGATTTTCCCATGACAAATCGTGATTTTCCATAGTTATGTAACAGTTTACCAGAGGGTAACAAGTTACATATCCAACATTTGGAGGTTTCCATGGGGGTAGCCATATGGAAAGCGGCCATATCCTTCAATCATAAGTTCCGCAATATGGTCGTGAGGCCCCAGGGCGCTGTCCAACTTTGGAGCATGGCACAAGGCTTATGGCACGGCTACCCTCTGGTATTGCCTAACAGTTTGCTATGGAAAATCACCCTTTTTAATGGGAAAATCCACTATTAATCCTCATTTTCAATAGCGAACTGTTAGTTTACCAGAGGGTAATCTTAGAAACCCGAATCATTGTTTGAGCTGCTGAGAAAATATGGCTTTGTCTCAAAATCAGCGGTGGAAAAGCCCTAAAATTGATGGTTGAAAACATAATTGTCCCGTCTTTTCAATGGCTCTTTTAGGGTAGACAAACCAAATTATATCCTTTTTGCTGGTGAGACATTAGAATCGTCACAAAACCTTGAAAATCGAATTGTCCCTGTTCGAATGGGTAGCCTCTATTTGCAGCCACTCACATGTTGAATGACATTTATCGTGAAAGATTTTCGCCAGGAATCCTGAGTGGTCAAATGCAAGATGCCCTGATGTTTCAGGTTTTTTGTCCATTGTCTCAATATGATGGATGTGATTGGATCTTACATTCCATCCTTTGGTGCAGCATCATTTTCCCCATTTATACAAGTGGGATCAAGTGGGGGCATATCTCGTATATAAATATTCAAATCTAAATAGAAACATTGTTATATTATTATTATTATCATTATTATTATTAGTAGTAGTAGTAGTGTAGTGTAGTTTTCGCCCACTTCGAAACTGGGATAAATGGGACATCCAAGCAGAAACACCGGCTCCTTGTAAATCTGGTACAGAGGCACCTCGGTCATATGGAAAACATGTCCATGGGATTGGTTGTGTCTGAAATGTCAGCCAATCACTGAACTATCAGACAAAAACAAACATGGGGATCTATATATTGTATACATGTGTATATATATATATATATACATATCATATCGTAATATATAAAAACAAAAAACAAAATCCATTTATAATCATTTATGATATTGGTTTTAAAATGTTTTAATCTAGGTCAACTCGGGTTTATGGTGGAAATTCATTCATCTACAATTGGTTGGGTTTGCAAAAATTGTTTACCTGGAGGATGGGGGGAGGGGCGTGATGATTTTTTTTCCGGTAATTTTTGTGCCGACCTGACACCCAGCCACGTTCACATGATGTCGTGAGTTTAGTTTGGATCGTCTTCATACCAAGTACGGCATGCTGACATCCGACATAGATTTTGCCACAAATTCCCCAGGTGTTTTTAGTTGCTTAGATGTTAGAAAATATGAAATGTTCAAAACGACAAATGTTTAAAGATATGTTCATATTTTGTGTTTCTCACTTCCCATCGTAGATGTGTAGAAAGACTCAACATCATAAATATATATATATATATATACATATCATGAATATATAAATATTATATATATACACAATTCAAAAACATCATTTCTTCGTTCAACCACCAATTCTGATGTTTTACTTTGTTCGTTGTCAGTGACTTGAAATCACCAGGTTTCATGGTTGTGACTCACCCTCAACATCGTCCAACCCAGTGGCTGGCACAGTTTTCATTCCCTCTATTGTAGTATGGTAATCCATCCGAAAAAGGGATCCAAAGACAGTGAATATATATATATATAAATCCATATGGATGGATGAACATTCCCCCACTATGGGTCAATTTGATCCCATTTTGTTACCATGCTTCACATTGTGGCACCTTTCCCAACCACACCTGGACCAGTGGCGCCGAGGTACAGTTCTGACTTGTTCTCGCTTCATAATCTGCATGCGAGCTGCATCCTGCTTTCAGGTGGCACGGAGTCCATGGTCCGGGGAAAAAATGCGTTTCTGTTGCCAACCAAAAAGTGGTAACATCTGTGATGTGATAACCCAAATTTGGCAAATGGAATGTCAACACTAGAACATGCTGCAATCAAACCAACCAAAATTTGGTTAAGAAATTGTTGAAACATTGACAACGAGATGATTTCACCAATTTGCACAAGGAACTCATATGCACGATGTGCTGACAAATTACGCACACGGCAGCCTGGCGCCCACTTTGGACTGGGCCAGCGGCAGAAACAAATAGCGTGTAGAAGGGGCCCGTTTTTTTTCTTTCATGTTTTCCAATTTTTTCCCGGGCACGACTTGCGCTATGAAACAGGATAGGAAATCGTCAGAGGAATTCTGTTATTAGGTAATTGATAACGATAACATGGAACCCAATGTTTGCCATGTTCATCAAACTGTTCATTTGATGCCCTCCGCAGTTGATGCATCGAAGAGAAAGGATGCCCTAGCATTGCTGGAAGGATCTCAAAATCACCAATGCTTGACGCACCTCGTTCCGGTGGAAAACAAACCTCTGCACATCTCACCACCACTTGTCAATCTGTTTATCGATGTGTTAGTCTATCTATGAAATTTTGCTTGGCCCCTCGAACGTCTTATCTACTTGGGCCGCTTCCCACTGTGGACACCAGACCAAACCATGCATGGTCCTTGTCTCCCATCACCTGCGGCTTTGCCATATGCGGGCAAAGAATTGCCACAACAAGTTGGAAACTGTGCAGCCCTCACAACCACCCTGAGAATTCGTTTTCACTAAAGCGAAATGGAGCCCGATCAAGGATGAGCCAAGAATGAATGCACACACAGGCGCGAAAGACGCTTGTCGGTCAGGCTTGTGCCTGGCGCAGGCGTCTAAAACCAAAATTGCCAGAAGAACGAAATTAGCATCGTCGTCAACTTTGCAAGCATCGCGGAGCGAACTTCTATGAGCTGATGAATGTCTATCCGCATCACCATGCATGGCGTTCCTGGTCAGCCTTAGGGCCAAGCCACAAATGCATCTCTTTCAATTTGGTAAAGCCCTCACTTCCTTCCAATAAAAACATGACACCGTGCCAGTGTTTGCGAGTTTTATGTATGTGTGGAAGCAAAATCCCCGCAATCCGGTGACGAATCTTAGTTGGTCATCCAAGCAAGTGAATAGAAGTGGGCTATATTTTTAAAAGAAACATCATGGTGGTTCATCCGAGCAACTAAGTGGGCTAGATTCAGAACAAATGCACCATGCTTGCTCATCCCAGCAAGGCAAGTAGGTTATATCTATACAAAGAAACATGTGCGCCATAGTGCTTCATCCGAGGGTTTAAAAATTCATGCGTTATTACTTGGTTCATCCGAGTTGACTTGGTGGTTCATCCCAGTTGGTAAGGTGGGTTATGAAAAAAAAAAGGACTATCGTCCCATATCGTCCCCATGATCATTCGGGGGTTATATTCTGCTATAACTGGACTAACCCCACTTGCCCTAGTTTTTAATGGGGTTGTAACACACTTACTTTGTGGGATCGGCCGGCAAGTATGGTTTTACTCGCTTGTTGAAAAGGAAGTTCCCATTCTGTATCTAGCGCGACAAATGATGAACTATTGTTTCGAATATATGACACACAGACACACAGACACACACACACACGTGGAAACCACCATAAAATGGGGTGCCTGAAAAAAAACACCCCAAAGTCTCATAGTTATTCGATAGTTTATCATCATTTGACCCATGGAACAACTAAGTTTTGGATATTTCATCATTGTGTCAGAACTTTGGGAACCCAACTTGAAGCCCCAAGCTCTGGAAAGTAATAACACCCCTATATACCGACCTTTCAACAGGTCTCAGTTATGATACATCAGTATCTATGATAGGTATAATGATATATGTGTGTATATATATATGTATATATATATATATACAATATACATATGTATATATATATATATTATGACCATGTATATATATATATATACATCATTGATGGACATTTCATTGGAATAGTTGTTTAATTGAAACATCATCGACATATTCATAGGATATTTGATATTAGTGGAATACGTGGCCAGTTACCCTATTCATGGGGTGCTCACAGCCAGTAAAGCTCCGGTGTCATCAAACATGGCTTGCTGGAAAATCCACCAGAGTTGATTTTCCGATGAAAATCTCCATGGATCAAGATGCTTCCATTACCCTCTGGTAAACTAACAGTTTGCTATTGAACATGGCCATAGAAATAGTGGATTTTCCCATTAAAAATGGTGATTTTCCATAGCTATGTAACAGTTTACCAGAGGGTAAAACCGGTGATTTTCCCAGTAAACACCTCTACTTCGGATGGGTCCAATCCGTCATCAAATGCTCAATTTCCATGTTCCCTCAAGGCTCAAACCAAAGTCTTACAAGGTTAGGTCCCCCCAGTTATAAGGTGGGTTTTAGTTGTAATCCCAATTACCTCTAGTTGTATCATGTTATATCAAGTTGTATACCCTATAAACTGAGTAAACCAAGGTATTTGCATCAACTTCGCCATCATGAATCAGCAATAATAGGCCATAAATCCGATAAAATCTCCATGTTTCTTGGTGAAACCAGCATTTTCCCAATGTTTTGTTCGGGGACCCGAGTCCCATGGCCGTAAAACCACCGGGCCCTGGATCTTCCGTTCACCCCGGAGTCTCCATGGTGGATGTAGGGGATGTTGATGGATGTCTTTGGGACCATGGAAGTGTTCATGGGGGGATGGGATGGGCCACATCTACTGGTAATTTTTCAAAAAACTTCCATTGAGTTCTGGGATTTCCCATGATTTCCCTGATAGGATCGGGAGATGGGATTTCCATCGATTTACGAAGCCTTTGATGCAAGGTCCCATGCTTCACAACGAGCCACAACCGGTTGATTGCAAAAGTCATGCGCCCTGGTTTTGCGCAACAATTGGTATGAACCGCTTTATCCAGATTAAACCATGTAATTGAAAAATATTGAAAGTCTCATCGCGGTTTCCGGACATGTTTTTGCGAAACAACATTTTGAATGTCTTCAGACCTCTCTGGACTCTGCTTTGAATTCCAATTGTGCAAATTCCGCTTCCCATCATAGAATCCCACAGGTCGTTTCTTACGTGTTTTGGGATTCTAAGGTGTGAAGTTCCTGGCATATTACACCAGGTAGTCAAAACCAGGCGCTTTTTGAGAATGGTTTGGATCACATTGTGCTTGAGCATCTTGTGTTCCAGAGCTAAAGACTTTGATATTTTTTTCATAGTTTGACTGAAAATGGGATATCCCCAGTGTCATGGATTTCTATGACATTTCCCCATGAAGAAACATCGCGACTTTGGGGTGTACAATGGCCAACCGTCGACTCCTAAGATGCATCCAGCAGATATGCGACAGAAACCCACCATGTGAGGTGCGTTAAAGTATGGCATCCCCCAAACAAAGTTTTCCAGATAGTGTTGGTATTGTTTTTTGTTGGAGGTTGCCATTGCTATAACTCTATAACCCAACAAACACTGCTATTTAGATGTACCTGGGCTACGTGAACCACGCTTCTTAGTTTTGAGAACCACCACCAAAAGACCTCAGTACAGTAGAATCATGTTAGATCTATGCACGGCCTGTGTGCAAGAACAACCTCTTAACATACTTCCTCACATGTCCTATGATACTTTGGCATATGAAGTACCCAGATGGGTCTTGGGTCATGAAGCTGACACAACAATGCTGACTCGATGCAAATCAATGATATTGGTGGGGCTGGCCATACCCAAGTGAAGTTGTGAATAAGACGCGCGACGACGTTCTGAAGTGGCTGTCCTGGTTGCAAAAAGGGATTATCGAAAGCCCTTGAAATTTTCTGATATAAACATATAGATTTGAATGTATATACTAAATGATATACTATAGTATATCAATATTCATGGAATATTTGATTTGTAACTACCCTCTGGTAACTAAACGTAGCGACATAGAAAATGGCCATAGAAAGTTCGTGGATTTTCCCATCAAAAAATGGTGATTTCCCAGTTCGTTATGTAACAGTTTACCAGAGGGTAAATCCACCATTTATAGATCATTTTCCCAGCTAGAAACCTCCATTTACAGTGGATTTCCAATTGCCATGTAACAGTTTACCAAAGGGTAAATCAGGTCAAATCCGCATGAAACACCATAAAATCCCATTAGATCCCTATGTTTGACATACCCATCATCTCGCCAGCCGCCTTGAGGAAAGACGCCTTTCCTTCGAACATTTCACTGAGCTCTTTGACCTGTTCAAGCCAATGGAAAATCAGAGGGCCACAAATCACTGCGGTGATTTTTTTTCCAATCGTTGTCATCAAATTGTTGGCTATATATATATATATTTACCCTCTGGTAAACTAACAGTTTGCTATTGAAAATGGCCATAGAAATAGTTGATTTTCCCATTAAACATGGTGATCCTCCATTGCTATGTTAAATTACCAGAAGGTATGTATCCCGTAGCCATAGTCATCCATAATCTCCCTATATAGTTGGATGATTTCCACATCACAAGCCATTTTAGAGCCTATTAAACCCCACAATCGTCCACCATTTCAACCGCCCATATCTGCCATTGTCAAATTATTGTGGTTGGTTAATGGTCATCCATCTAGTTATAAGTTGGTTTATAAACCCCATTAAGTATAGTTATAAGTATCATAGACCATAGTTATTGGAGTTATAAACCAACTTAGCTATCTAGGGGGCCTGACATTGTATGATAAATGGATTGATCATTCCCATCCCCTAAGAACTGGGAAAGCAACCCATGCTTTGACCATGGCACATATATGGAGAAAGCTAGTCCTGTATGGTATCCCAATCCAGTAAGCGTCCCTTCCATGGGTCAATAGTCACCAATAACCTAGGTCGTATAACACCCTGTCATTACCAATCAACCCGAGTCAATCTGGTTATTTGCACCAACTTCGCTAACCAAATTCCATCAAATCACCAATAAATGGACATTAAATCACCATTACATCCTCATTAAAACCCCATTCAATCACCATTAGAACCCCATAAAATCACCATAAAATCACCATTAAAACCCATTAAAACACCATTAGATCACCATTAAGATCTACCGGGCTTTGTTGTGAATGGATGTGAATGGCTCATTTCACTGGAGCCACAGATCCCATCGCGTTTTTCAACACGCCTTGGGATCCATGAGTTTGCAAGGACCACACCTGATCCGCTGGGGTTTTTGGAGGACATGGTAGTGATTGTTGGCCAGCGTTTGCATTGTTTACATGGTGGATGTCATGAGATTTTACGAGATTAGTGGTTGATGGTGATTGAATGGTGAGATACTGGTGATTTGATTGGGTTTTCATGGGGATTTCACCGACAAATACACACTCTCTGTCTTGAAATGGTGGTTGAGATAAGACTTGACCATGAAAATAGTGTTGCAACGATGATTCCACGAGCAAACATTGGGATATTGAGTGCTTGGAGAGTGGTTGGTTCATGAGTGGCGTCTTCCTTTGGCTTGATACGAGGCAAAAACCAGCGACAAATGGTGCATGTTACGCATGTTACCATCAAACAAAAACATCCGTACGGCCCGGAAATCGGACGAGCGTTTTCATCGTTTTTGCAGATCATGATCTCTTGCAATTGTAGAAAATGCTGTGTTTTGCACATGTACACAGCCATTTTTATGGACATTCTATCGCAAATTACAGTATGTCTGAGTAAAAAAGTGACATTTCGTGTCATGAAATACAAAAAATCATGATTGAGGACCCCTACTTTTCGTATACGAAATTTGGGGCGTTTTGCGTTTTACCACAGCGCCAGCGCACTGATTTCAACTCTTTTTCANGAGGACCCCTACTTTTCGTATACGAAATTTGGGGCGTTTTGCGTTTTACCACAGCGCCAGCGCACTGATTTCAACTCTTTTTCAACTCAGTCCAACTTGTGCACAGCTTTGCCTGTGATTTCACAGACATTCGAGTTCCGATGAATGTATCGCCATTGCCACGCTTTGACATATGGCATGATCATCGGACTCTTGCTCG
>BGPT01001904.1:88705-121644 GCA_003297045.1 Symbiodinium sp. clade C Y103
CGAGTTCCGATGAATGTATCGCCATTGCCACGCTTTGACATATGGCATGATCATCGGACTCTTGCTCGAGAGGCTACCTGGCAGCATTTTCTTGCATGCACGCCAGCAACTATCTATCGTTCCTGTATGGGCAAGTGCCTTAGGACTGCCTCTTTGGACTCGATATACCGNTTTGCTGTTGACCGAAGTACCGAAGACGTGTTCAGCGTAACAACATTTGATGTTAACCGAAGTACGGAAGTCGTGTTAAGCGTAACAACATTTGATGTTGACCGAAGTACAGAAGACGTGTTCAGCGTAACAACATTTGCTGTTGACCGAAGTACCGAAGACGTGTTCAGCGTAACAACATTTGATGTTAACCGAAGTACGGAAGTCGTGTTAAGCGTAACAACATTTGCTGTTGACCGAAGTACCGAAGACGTGTTAAGCGTAACAACATTTGATGTTCCTCGAAGTACCGAAGACGTGTCTCCATAGATTACGATTGTGGAAACGAAGACAAATGACGTTATTGCACCCCCCCCCCCCCCCCCCCCCCCCCCCTCCCAAAACGAAAAAAAAAAACACCAATAAAACCACNAAGAAAAAAAAAGAACCTATTTCCCCCCCCCCCCCCCACCCCACCCCCACCCCAAAAAAACCCGAACGCAAAAAAATGCAAAAACGCTCGTCCGGTTTTCGGGCCGTAGGCAAAAACATGTTATGATGGGTTCATAGCAAACTTGGTTCATGACGGGTAATGAGTTTAAGATACTTTCAGGGGTTTATGATTTTGAGTGGTATAATGACAAATGGTCTAAGTTTAGTTGGTTAAGTGGTAGAATTAGTGGTTAATGTGTTTTGTTTTATTTTCAGCGGTTATTGATGGTTATTGATTGGATGATGGTTTATAACCAATCATTCTGACTTTAAGTGGTTCATCATTGGTTTTACTGGTCATTAATGATTGGTCATCACGTTTGCCTCAGTGAATAGTGATTGGTTATATAACCCCCCAAAAGATGCAAACAAGTTTCAATTTGAAACTATTGCAGAGTGTTGCTTTCTGCATCTTTTTGGGGGGCCAGCCATGTTTTTGAGGTCAGCCAGTTATGGCCATGGGATGTACTCCCATAACTAGTTGGTAAATCATTATAAATGAGCTGTAATTCCATTTGCACTTTGTATCCGGTTGTTTAAAATTAATCCATTTACAAGTACATACAAGCATCAATGGGGTATTTAATTAGCTTACTTATAAACCAGTTATAAGTTATAACTGTAAAGGCCAAGTTGGTGGTTGATAAATACCATGGTGAACGAAACGCCCAGGCCGTTAAAAGACACGCCCAGGCACCAAGTCGTAGAATAGCCCACGATCAAGACATTGGGCTCCTGCGATGGCGGTAACGCTGGCCCCGCTGTGAGGCCGTCAAGTTAGATGTCAAGTTAGTGGAGTCTAGATTAACAATGAATAGAAATGAGAAATCCTAGCAGAAATTATTTTGTAGTTTCGAAATCCTGTTTGATTGAAGAACATAGAGCCAGAGGATCATACATGGCTGGCAAACCTTCATTCCGAACAATAAACAACAAGCTGCTAAATTCAATGAGATTTGATGTGTTGCGTTTTAATATTATTCCAGCAAGAAAATATCAACAACCCTTTCAGTTTCTCTGAAAAGTAGCGCAGACCCCTCCCCCAAAAAACAGAAACAACACAAGGACGCGTCCTCTTGGGCAGTCTTCGCAATCGCCTGCTTTGAGCGTTTGTTAACCCTCCCATGTTTCAACAACCGGACGGGCACGTTGAAAGAGGTTTCCCCAAAAAAGGGGGTACCCCAAAATGGATCGTTTACATATGTTTACATCTAGATAATAGAAAATCCACTTAACATGCATGATTTGGGGGTCCCCCCCATTTTAGGAAACCTCCATATTCCTGAACAACTTCTATGTGGGAAAGCTACAATGACTGGGGAAGGTTTCAATCGCACCTTTAGAAATGAGATACATAACTAACTGCAAACAACTTGATATGATATATGGAAGTGTCTGAAATTAAGGGAATTACACCAAATTGATGGAAATACAAAAAGGGTTTTCTATGGTTTTCTGATGATTAACCATCAAAGTAGGAGGCTTCTCCCTTGTTCAAACAGCCCCACATTGCCCAACTGACCGGGAGGTCAGTACCCCGTTTTATATTCCCACTACTTTCCCATGTTCACATGATTGGGGACTGATAACGGCTTCATCATTTTATGCGTTCAATCACCATTATATAAATCACCACTTAAACCACACAGCATTTTCATTCCCATCATATTTCCGTTCATCATCATAAGTTAACATTGAACCACCATTTTTCGATGAGATGTCCATTAAATCACCATTGGGTGATCAAAACATCGGTTTAACTGGCGCCTCATCGAGCTCTTCGGCTGTCCTGAGACTTTCGAATTTCCAGGAAGATCATGGCTTTTAGCCATGGGAAAATCAAGGAACATCTTGCAATTAGCCTCCGGGGGGCATCAAATGTGGCAATTGGAAATCCACTGTTTATAGGTGATTTTCGCATTAAAACCTCCATTTTTAGAGGATTTCCAATTGCCACGTTTGATTGCCGGAGTGTAATCATGGTAATTCTTGGATCACTCATTCTTCAGCTGATTTCTCCACCTTTTTCCCATGGAAATCCTCCATTTACCCTCTGGTAGTCAGCCACATGGCAGAACAATCCACCATTTATAGATGATTCTCCCAGCTCGAAACCTGCATTTAGTTCGGGGATTTCCCAGCTAGCCATGTTTGATGACACTGGAGGGTAACTTCTATAACCAATCTTCCACGGATATCCCATTGATTAAATCATCATTCAATAACCATTGAATCACGTGTTTATCCTCTCACATTTTCATCAAACAACAATATTCCATAAGATTAAATATCCCAATAGTTTTCCATACTATTCAGTTATATTTCCAGAAGATGTAAATTATTACTGGATACTGATGTTATTAATTAAGTCCATTAAACCATCAGTGGATACTGATGTTATTAAGTCCATTAAACCATCAGTATCCGGTAGATACATATTCCGATTCCATTAATATCATATTAAAAAGAGGTATATCACTGATAGTCCATGATATTTCCATTAAATCACTATTGAATCATCATCTTATCTTATCCCATCATATTTCCATTGATCATCATAAATCACCATTCATATCCCATTCACTCACCATAAAATCACCGTTCAATCACCATTCATATTCCCTTTAAATCACCATTCAACCCGGAAAATCACCATTAAATCACCATTAAATCACCGTTCAATCACCATTCATATTCCCTTTAAATCACCATTCAACCCGGAAAATCACCATTAAATCACCATTAAATCACCGTTAAATCACCAATCATATTCCCTTTAAATCACCATTCAACCCGGAAAATTACCATTAAATCACCATTAAATCACCGTTAAATCACCATTCATATTCCCTTTAAATTACCATTCAACCCGGAAAATCACCATTAAATCACCATTAAATCACCGTTAAATCACCATTCATATTCCCTCTAAATCACCATTCAACCCGGAAAATCACCATTAAACAACCATTTTTCAGATGTCCCATGATCTCTCCACACGGTGATCCAAGAAACGTGACATCTACCACGGCCGCAAGGGCCACTGCGCTGCGCCCAGCCTGGATGGGTTTGCAGTGAGAAGTTTACTTATTTTAATGGGTTTGTAATGGCAACTTCATTCATTGTAATGTGGGTAAAACAATAATAAACCACCCATTTGGGAATGGTTTATACCACCTATCTATGGTGAAATTGGGGATGGTTTACTATTGTTTTACCCACATTAATGGGTTTTAAAGAAAAGTTCATGAATTTGAATGGGTTTTAATGACAATTTCAAAATAAGTTGAATGGGTTTTAACTGCAAATCCATTGATTTTCATGGGTCCTAGTGGGAATTTCAATTTGATTACATCCATATCAACCCGAAGTTTGGTCAAGTGAGCAATGTCAGCAATCAATTGAAACATATCTTGCATGGTATTGGCATGGATAGATATGGATAGTTAATAGGGATTCCCAGTTCATGAATCATGAAAACGACAACGCCCAAAATCATCAACCAACCATAATGTACCAATGTCCTCATATTTGTGATGGTTGAACCCCCCAATCAATAATTGCGAAAGCCCCAGCAAAAGACTTCTGAATGAACAAATCAAGTGGGGTTGTTGAAGCCGCCATGTGTCTTGCTTAAAACATCTCAAATCGATTTTTTGCAAAAAATGTGTTGGTTAAAATGTGTTAAAACATGTTAAAACCATATTATCAGTGATTACCCTCTGGTAACATGGCTACGTCATTTAGTTCGATGATTTAATATGATTTAGCTATCAAAAACTGTGATTTTCCAATTTGCTATGTAACAAAGTACCAGAGGGTCACAGCCATAGATTCCTATGTCACGGCCCCCCTCCCAGTTCCCCGGGTTCCCGAAGCGCACCTTGCCCCATCCTTGACTTCGGCTGGGTGTGAAGCTTTGACCTCAATGGGGGTCTGATGGGGTATACCTTCATAATGGCAAAAAATGGAGAACATGATGACATATGATGACGTATGATGACATACGATGACATATGATGACATATGATGACTATATTTTCAGATACACCATGATACACCCAATTTTCACATCATGTAACCCGGTTGTATCCGGTTGTTGCAGCTGACTCGCCCTCCTACATCACCTGCCAGAGGCGGTCAGGCAGCCATAGCCCCGGCAACATGAAAACGAAAGTAGAACACAGGTGGTGTTTCTGAATGTGAATTGCTGGTTGATGTTTCCCATGGTAACTAGTTCGATATAATTAGATATATCTACCATAAACCCAACAGTTGTTGGAGTTATGATTGCCAAGTGCAGCTAAATGCATTCACACACGGCTCCAATGAAGTCTCATGGACATGGAAAAGAACGTCAACTGTGTCATTCTTACCATTCCCTCAACTGATGTAGAGCCGGAGAATCACCCATTTATTTAGACGTTTTTTTAACCGTGTATATGACACATTTATGAAAACAAACAGAAAAGTGGAGTATTGTCCCACAAAGTCTCTGCTTTCTGATCTGTTTTCTGAGAGAAACCGTATCAAAAAACACTCACTGAGGACAGCACTGCTGCCCCACAGGACCTGCGCTGGGCCAGTGACTGCTGGATTCAGTATGTTTAACTATGTTGAATGACAAACGTAGACAACCTTTACAGTAATATCATTCCCTTCATGAATTCAGTATAATACAGTTATATCCCAAGAAAACACCATATGATTCATCCATATCTATCCATATTTGTCTATGTTTAACTCGCATGTTTGCTGGCTCAAGCCAGTGGCCCCGACAAAACGCCTGCAACGCCAGGAAGGCTAGGATCCACCAGCATCGTAGCCGGCCTCCTGCGAGGTACGGTCGGTGGTCCCCGGTGGTCCCCCCAATCCCAAGATTGCAAAGTTGGTTTAGAGTTTAGAGGCTTTGACTAATGGTGAATCTATAGGTTAATGATATATATATATATATTATATATTGACATAGTTCGACGATTCCCAAATTAAACTTTAGGTGAATTCTATGGTTTCTGGTAGATATATATATGAGGATATATGGATATAGTTAGATGGTCTGCAGCTATAGGTGAACTTAGTGGGGTGTTCCAGGTCGTTGGCGAAGTTGGTGCCCACATCACTAGAATAACTGTTGCGCTTATGTGACAAACGTGTGTGTAAACCAATCACTGATATATCGAACTAGTCTATAGTTACTATGATTAATGATGAGTCGATGAGATTAACTAAATGAAAACTGACTTAAATAATGGGATTTGTTTCATGGAGATATACCACCTACACTCAACCATCGATGAACTGGTGCATCCAACTCCCACCCATCCAAAGCACCGGTGTTTACAAGAAAAAACGGGAAACATGGTGCCCTAAGTTATAAGTTGGTTATAGACCCGTCTGACTATAGATGGGTACATACACTGTACCCTCTGGTTATTTAACATAGCCATGGAAAATGGCTAATCTGAGATTGTTTTCCTATTAAAACCTCCATTTATAGGGGATTCTCCATGCTATGTTAAATAACCAGAGGGTAACAATATATATGCCAAAATCATCCAAAATCATCCATCATCCATAGCTCGTTCCATCCACCAACTATCCGCAAGGCCCCACATTGTTCACGTCCAGTTGCGGAGTTTCCCAGCTACAATAAGTGTTGGGTTTATGGAGGGGATGTAACCATGTTACTGTAGCCCAAACGTTGTGAATCTATAAACAGAAGTTTGTAACAAAGGAACATTTATGAATTTATGGGGGAGATATTACAGCTATGTTAGATGAGTTTATACACCAACATTATAACATTCACATTTTTCACGTTGGCCCGAGCATGTAGAGATGATAGCTACAAGCTGCACCATTGTGAGATTTTGGGTCAGAAGATAGGATGCCCACAGGTGTGTTTCAATGGAAAAAATCATCCCAATTGGCTTCTTGGGAGACCCCAATTTTCAGACCCATTTTTCCATCCAAATCCATCACTAGATCCCTTCTTTTGATGAGTAAACCACGATTTCTGACAGTTGACCCCACCATTACCTAGATATGTTGCTACTGTAAGTTGCTATGGTAGTGAAGCAAACATGCGAACACATACCCAGCTGGCAGCTGAATGTCACTGGACCCCAAAAATATCACCTTTACCACAGGAAACATTGGTAGGGCAAAAAAAACGAGATGCCCCTCCAAATGTTGGCGGATTTAGGAATTTGTAAAATTAGACTGCTCAAAATCTAGAGGAACACCCATATAAAGTGGACACTTTTTGGACAAGTACCATTTTATGGAGGGAATTAGTTTGCAAATGAAGGTTTCATGACAATTTAGTTCAATCATTGTCATCGATATACATCCAGTATTCCAGAATTGGCATGACTGGACTATAAATAAGAGTTATCGCTCCAATCACTAGACATGCCTCACCATATACCTTGACCCCAAAAGTACTAGGGGTAAATGCATACCCAAAAGTGGGGTGAAATGACAATTCTAGTGGATGTTCAAGAGGGTCTTGATATCTATATGGGTATGGGTCAAAATTGGATACCCCAATATTTGGATGGTTAACACTAGGAATAGACTAAAATCCGTGGTTCTCCAGGTCTTTAATTTTAATCCATAATATATGTTGTTGTGTTTTGCCATGTCTAATACTTGTTGGGTCACTTCTTGGGTGCACCACATGATACATAGCGAACTCTCCGAATTACATGGCTCCCCATATTTCACCAATTCTTGCTGGTCTAACTCAAATGAATCACAATGTTGCAAAATCACTGAGCAGAAGTGCATAACGCTTTATAGATTTTTGGAAGATCCAGAAATCATTCATTCTCTGGTGCAATCTCTATGTTTCATGGTGAATTCATGTTAACCTATGAATTCATGGTGATTTCCCAGACTTTCTGTGATTCAATCAGAAGTTCTTAAGCATTTTGGCTAATGAATTCACCATTTTTGCACCATCCCCAATGTTGCTCGTGAAATCCCTATGTTTCAATCGACCTGACCCCGGACCCCCCCACCTTGACCCACCGGCATCATGATCTCGTGAGGGTACGACAGCTTAGAGCCAGACATGGGGCAATGATCCCATAGGAATATACCCTGTGGCTATTTAACATAGCCATGGAATAGCTGGCGAATTTTGGATAATTCTCCCAGCTAGAAACCTCCATGTAGTTCGGGGATTTTCCATTATCTATGTTAAATAACCAGAGAGTATATATGGGAATATTTAACAGTTCGCCATAGACGCCATGGCCCATAGAAATAGATGATTTCTACATGGTGATTTAGCTATTAAAAAAGGTAGTTTTCCATAACTATGTTAAATAAACAGAGAGTATATGGGAATATCAATGGGAACATTGATGGGGTATAACCTAAAAAAAAAAAGGGATATTGATTTGAAATTGAACTCAATGGGGATCAAACAGTTTCCCCAACTCAACTGACGCTGTTTCATTCAAACCCTTCCATGCGTTCGTCCATTGCTTCGTCCGGAAATGGGCTCTGTAACCTATGTCTGAAATGCTGTGTTGAATGGGAGCATGATTACCCTCTGGTAAACTAACATAACTATGGAAAATCACCATGTTTAATGGGAAAATCAACTACAAATGGCCATTTTCAATATCCAATCAACCCTTGGATTTTGGGCTCACCTCATTTCTATTCACAAATCCAGAAAAAACAACCAAACCCTCCGTTTGTAACGGATCAAAATGATTGTTTTACCATGTTTTACCCAAGAATATACCAATCTACCAATCTTTATTGGGACTTGAAGGGTCTAGGTACATATGGAGGTTTCCTACAATAAGGGTACCCCTAGTTATCATCCATTTTACTAGGAATTCCATTATAAACCATCCATTTTTGGGTACCCCCATTTCAGGAACCCCCCATATGTACATCTTGATATTCTGTGGATGGAAGAACTCCTGCACCAGTTGGTGCTTCATCCCAGGATTTCTTCCATTATCCCATGGAGGCCCAGGATTTCCCTAAGTTGGCAAACATAAGTCCAAGAACCCGGCTTTATGGTAGATATATCTTGATCTATGGAGCTTCCCTTTAAAATAGGGTTACCCCTAAAATCATCCAGTTGTCATGGATGACAATAAAAAAGTATTGAAACAACTAAAATAGTCTTTGGGATTCCATGTTTTAGGAACGCCTCATATTGTGCCATGGACGACTGGGATTTCCCATGGTCGCCACTTTTTTCGATCTTGTTTTGCGATTCATTCATCATCGGTAGCGACGCCACGGCAACATCGGCATCGCTTCCACGGCATCAAGGGCGAGGAAAAAAACGTCGGCAGTGAAGGAATGGTAATACATAATGGGAATATAGTGGTTAATGGTTGTATGATGGTGTATGATGTTGTATGTGAATTACTATTAGCCATTGTCATTGTTAACCTCTATACACAATTATACATTACCATTAACCATCATAATATGATCATTTTCACATACCCCAAGGGGATATTGCCCCCACAAATCAACCGTTACTAGGGAATATTAGTCACATAGAATCGTATTTATCCCATGTTCATGCCAGAAATCTAATTCTTAGCTGGTTCGTACAACTATTGGTAGCAACACAGTAAAGTACTACTTCGTATCTAACCAAGGATGACCCAGTGTTTCGTACAGAGTTTTTCTCAATATTAGGGAGTATTTCTAAAGACTAACAATTAGTTTATTTGAATGGAGCCCCTGACTAGCTTCATCTACAGCAGGATGTAGATTTTGTTTCTGATAGCGATGATAGCCAAGTTTCGGAGGAGAAATCACGAGGTTTGGTGATTTATGGAAGATATTTATAGCTCAATCACTGCCTATAGATCTGTGATTTGTGGTAGATATAGATTTATGGTTTATAGCTATTTGGAGGTTCCTAAAACGGGGGTACCCCCTTGCATCATCCATTTATAGATGGTATAGATCATGTATCCCTGTTTATATCCATTTATATGCCTATTATCTCTATATATCTCTATATCAGATATCCGAAAATTCGAGTCAAAAAATTGTGTTTTATTTACTGCAACCTCGCCCTTCATGCTGAACTTTTCTGACATTTCCTATACAGTACCCCTGAGGTTGGGTCGAACATGACCCGGTCGGATTCCCTGCGGGCTGCAAGATCTGAAGTTTTTTTTGGGGGAAGGATCGTTTTTAACCCCCAATTTCACCAAGAATTGGGCGATTCAACGCAGATATTCCACAGAAATCTTGATACATCTTGATCTAAAGATCAATGGATTGAGATATTTTCAGGAAACAAGTTAGAGCTTCAAGCCTAAAGTCATAGACTAATCAGCATCAGTCATAGTGTTCCCATAACATCAGCCGGCTTCGGACATGGAATCCGACGGCGGTCAAACTCCACAGGAATCTCGAACTCTCAAGGGCCGTACGCAAAATAATTGGTCAGTGGTTTTTCAGCAGATGCGGTGACCGCAGTTCCCAAGGCCCAACACTGACTGAGGTTCAGTGTTAAACAAGGTTGTGAAAAGAAGTACATTAGTAGTTCTCAAAGATATTTCAAGTGTATCTAAATTGTATCAGTCACCATATATAGTTTCTATAGTGATCTACCATAACCACTGCAGATTTTGAATATCTCATCTAAATCTATCTTAAACCATAGTTCTAATGATATCAGTGTATCTAAAATTGTATCAAACATTATCAGTCACCATAGAGTTTCTAGATCTGCATACAGTCTATAGAGTTTCTATATCTACCGGTAACCACTGCATTTTTTTTTTTCCGAACAAAGATATTGACAGATATTGAAAGTGTATCTATCTAATCTAATATTTTCTATTGATATCTGCTGCAGTTTTGAACCAAATTTTCCCCGTTTCTGTTCCCGGCGAACAAACCACTCACCGGTGACGAAGCATTTTCAGAACAGTCGAGAACCGCGATGGCGGCGTGACCTGGGTTTTGACCCGTTTTTTGAACTCACGGTGTTGGAAGTTTTTTTTGCGTTGAGGTAGAAAAACGCCTATATGATTGATACATAGGATATAATCTATATCAATGTATGTATATATATATATAATATCATTAACTAATGATTATCTATATCATATATCTATATTAGATCTATCTAGATATACCACCCGCTCAAAATCCAACTTTCTGGGCGACATTTCATGAAATCGAGGGGATCCAGCTATAGTTCAAAAATGTCTCCGAAAAAACCACGTACGATCAAAATACGCTGGCGTAACTTTGGGAGATTTCGGCTCGGTCAACTCGGCTCGGAATCAGCCTTTGGTAGTGATTCCTGCATTTTTTTCTTGTCCTACCCTCTGGTAAACTAACATAGCTATGGAAAATCACCATTTTTCATGGGAAAATCCACTTTAAATGGCCATTTTCAACAGCTATTGTTAGTTCACCAGAGGGTAAATTGGGCAAAGAGTCGGTGTCATTCATGAAAACCTTTGCAGTCGACTGAGCCTCGATTTGACACTGGCAATTTTGATGTCGGGATGTGAAAGAAACCTTGCGATTTGGGGGGTACCCCAGTATCATTGGATTGGTTTAAGGGAAAATCTACAGGAAACCATGGATTTTCCCATCAAATATAGAGGTTTCCTGTAAATTTTCCCATTAACCAATCCAATGACAGTAAAATCAAAACAAAGAACAATATGGACTACAGCAACCATCAACGAAAACAGCATCTTCATACTGCCCATCACCCACCAGCCATCATTTGTGGTTTCTATCCACCTTCAATACCAATAATCCCCATATATCATATATCCACATTGCTTCTGACTTAAATGTTCAAATGCTATATCACACACTTTCCGCATGCCATGGCTATCCCAACACTTAACTGCTTTTTCTCTACAATAAATTATGCCATACTTATGCCACACATTTCTTTTCATTGCTGATTTCCACCCAACAACCACGGCCCCGGCTGCATGTTGCCAGGAGACGGCGCCCACACCCGTGGCGGCGCAAAGGCGTCATCCGCGCAACGCTTCCAATTGCTGTAGCACGTCTGGGAAGCAGGGACGCTCCGAGGGGTCCTGCGCCCAGCATGCCTCAGGCCGTGAGTGGAGGGAAGGGATGTGGCGAGAGGCTTGAGCTGGGAAAAATGTTGGTAAAAAACATGTGGAACATGCTGGCATTCTAAAGAAAAACAGGGGAAAACTGCTGTAATTTGACCAAAAAGAATCATGGGGAACATCTCGGAAAAGTGATGTTTTTGGGGTTAAAGGCCACTTTTATTTCAGTGCATCAGACTGGAGGATCCATCAAACCTCCTCCCAAGCACCACGCATCAAGTCCTGGCATGGCCCAATGGCAGTTCATGGCCCGTATCTATCGTAGTGACCTGAATCCATGACTAGAAACCAAAACATCATCAGCTTAGACAGTTCTTTTGTAGCTACATGATTTTTATAAGTCACTATAGCAGAGTCTCATCCCATCAAATCATACACCCAAAAACAACATATTCGAATATCCTGGAGGCCTTCAGGCCCCAAACGTTAAACCAAGAGAAACAGAAAATAAACACAATGTGCCATGAGGGTATAAATTTAACTTGCATTCTTAATATGATACTACCGGTATTTAACTCTATTTAACATGTTTCATCTATATACTATATGTATAGAATGTCATCTTTCATAAATAAAAAGTACATTACAATATACCATATATCTCCCCCATCCCAAAGACACCCAAGTCCCGTGGTCAAAAGTCCATCCCCTGCCCGTTCCGCCGGAACAAAAGCCGCGTCGCCTGCATCAGCTGGATGAGTTCGGGTGGACAGTCCGGTGGCACGGCGTCCATCTCGGGGCGGATGCCCGCCACCGTGTATTTACCCACCTCGGCAGGCTCCTGCAACGTTGCAGGCAGCGGTTTGATGAAGCGGATGGATGGGTGAAATTGATGCTGGGTGAAGAATGGTGGTGAAATGTGTATTATATATATGTATATATGGATATAAATGGAAATCGTGATTGTATGATGGTATGATGTGAAACTTCCAGGATCCTAAAATGGAAGTAGTATATAAAGCCGTAGAAATTGGAGTGTATGTCGCCTGAAATTTAGCTCTTACATTGACCCTTTAGATGCTAGGTAACTCCAATTTAGGTTCCTGAAATGGCCATTGAATGCACGGGTTTATGGTGGTGAAATATCAATAAAAATCGGATGGGATCTGGATACATTTTCTTGTTAACTGGGTTTGATATATGGAATTACCCTATGGTTATTTAACATAGCCATGGAAAACCACCATTTTTAATAGGTAAGTCACCATGAATCATCTATAAATGGTCCATTTTCCATGGCTATGTTGAATAACCAGAGGGTTAATCATATTAAACCAACAATGTCCAAAAACCTCCTGACCCAAAAGAATCTAAATCACTCATACGGTCGGTGGTATCTCGTTATATCCCATGATCCCCGCATTGCTTCCCTATGATATTCCCACCAAGACAGGTGGAAAAACGGCACACCTCCTCTTCAAAAGGAACTTCGCGGCAAATGATTTCGTAGATGACCATGGCAAAAGAGAAGACGTCCACCTGCGCCAAGAGTAGACATCGCGGGAACATGCAGACGAGCTCTTCAGTACTGTATCTGGGATGACCAAGATCGGTTCATTCCTCCTAAATAGGGATTTAAAACACCAGAAAAAGGGGAGCATGATTAAACCATCCAAAAGTAGGGATTATAGCCACAGAAAAAATACAGAGGTAAACAGTGAATGTGGCTATATCAATGGATTCTTTTTTATGGGTCCCCAAATGACAATGACAACTGGATTTCTCATGATTTCTCCAGGCTCTCAGGCGTGATCCCTGCACCAATTGGGATTTCTATTGGGATTCCTATGAAATCCTGTACAGAATGGGATAGTACTGGGATAAACCATCATAGCAACCTGGTGCAGGATTTTGTCCATCCATAACATCAAATCCAGCTGGGTCCGGCCTAGTTCATTGTTTCTTGTGATTGAATCCCCATTTTAAGCTGATTGGAGTGAGAATGTTCCAGCGTTCTTCCCTCCCGCAATCAACCGTTTCAATCCCCTAAAAACGAGGGGTGTCACTGGTTTTCATGGGAAGTCAACTATGTAAATGGTGGATTGTCCATTGCCACGTTTGATTGCCAGAGGGAAACTGGTGCTGGTGTCCAATCCCAATTTCTCCCACTTCTACCTTTATCACCGTTGTGGGTGGTTGAATCCCCACCATTAAAACCAATTTTTTTCTCACTTTTTGCTACTGCCAATTACTCAATCCACTACGCCATGCTTGAAACCCATATTTTGATATATTTTGATGGTTGAATCACCATTCTCATATTTCATCACTCGCTCAAAACCCAGTGGTGGATGTTTTAAATCACATTTTTCGTGGATGAAATTACCAGGATACCATATTGAGTGATATTGAGCCACGATTAAATCCCATAAAATCACCACATGAAATGATCAATTGTAGATCATTTCCATGAGAAAGCATGAGTTTTCCAAGGGCAAGTCCCCATTTCCAGAGGGAAAATCTAATTTTATCCCACTATATTCAGCTATGTTCATATATTATCTCCATTATATATTCTGTAAATCCCAAGTATTGTTGTTGGTGAAATTACGATGTCCATATGTATACTATATCATATCTCCATTATACCCCCTTATGTTCCCATTCTATCTGCATCATATTCCCAACAAAATCCCAGTCACATTCTTGTTGGTGAAATTACCATCACAATATTATATCATAGTGTATCTCCATTAAATCCTTCTGTTCTCATGGTATCTCTATCAAATACTAGTAAATAGCGTATTAACTCACTATAAGAAGTAATTACCAAGCTACTAACGAATTTCATGTACAGGTGTATGAAAACTAATCGTATCTTAACATATGTGTTAACATAGATAGAAAAGTCACCAGTTTTTTTGTTTCCGCTTCAACGAACTCGTCGAAATCGCCCACCTTCTCATCATATGTCGAGCTGGTCCACATCTCTGGCGCCATCCAGTGCTGGGTGCCCGCCTCGCCGGTCAAGGTTTATCTACAGAGATAATGGGCTTTTAATAACTGATCATATATATATATATATACATGTTTCTATATATATATATAACTATGTATGTATATATATATATATATGTCTATATATCTATATTATATGTGTTTTTGATCAAAAAATGTATTACAGAATTGACATGAATTGACCTATGTATAATTTCATCATATATGTCTAGAGTCTATACATGTATATACTGTCATCAATGATCATAATCATGGCGCTTTGTATGTTGGCTTTCGGTGTTTTCTGGTGGTTTTGGGTCTCATGCCAATGGACGAGAAGAATCAAGATATCAGTCCCGACATTTTGCTGAACATACGCACTGACAATCCCAGTTGTGTTTTCTCGTGGTGACCAAATCTACGTCACAAAGTGATGTGAGAAAATAGATCGATGTAGCCTCTGGTACACTAACATAACTATGGAAAGTCACCATGCTTTTAATGAGACAATCCACGAACTAAATGGCCATGTTCAATAGCAAACTGTTAGTTTACCAGAGGGTAGCCAGAAATATCCATGGAATGTAAGGGGAAATCCACAGCAAACTATGGGATTTTTCTGTCCCCTTCACCTGTGGAGGATCACCCCGCAAAGCAACTGTTTGTTAAAGTGCAATTTGAAGTCCATCAAAATGGACAAGATGATACAAGATGTTTTTTTTTGTGAAACTCATGATTAACACTGTGAGTTCGCCATCATTCAATATGTTCTTTAACTTCAGAATCCCCAAAAATGTCGATCTCAACTCCAACAAAAAGAATCAATCTCCCCCATCATCTCCCATCATCCATCATCAAGCCGCACCGGAGGCCACGGCCTGGTTGGTCATCTGACCCCAGTTCCCCGCTTGCACTTGAAACTTCGCGACTCCGAAGTCACAGACCTTGATCAACGGTACCTCCGAGGGGCCTGGAGAGCGGCCGGCCGCAACGACAGCGACATTTTCGCGTTGCCGAGGTTGGATCCAAAAATGACTGTTGCTGTTGGATTTTACAAGAATCAAATGGTTTTGTTTGTGGAAAAATTGATGGTATTTCATGGTTTTTGAACCGTTGTTGTTACTGTGTATGATGTTATTTTATGTTTTCTTATTGGCGTTTCACGTGAAATACTAATGACTACAGTTCTAAACTGGTGGTTTGGGGGCCTGGTCGAAGGCCACCAACAGAAAACTGGCAAAAAAATGGGATTGAAAAGAAGTTAGCCAAAAAAGACTGCAGGATCATTGACTTGGAAAGCAATCCACCACTATAGGACACTATTCACTATTCCATGTTTTTCCATCATGTTCACCAAGTACAATCCACTCTCACCAAAAACACACCTAAGGCTTCCCAAGTCATCTCTCACCCGCTCACCGCCTGTGATCGGCTTATCCAGCAGCATGTTGAGAGATTTCAGGTCCCTGTGGATGATCATGGGATTGAAGGTGTGCAAATAGCACATGGCTCTGGCTGTATCTCGACACATCTTGATCTGCTGCGCATAGACCTGGGTTTCGATTTTTCTGCACCCGGGGGATCTGAGAGAACGTTTTTCTTTGCTGATTCAGCGGATAGTTTATTGAAACAACTCAATATATTGAATCCAAGAGGATGATTTCATCATTGGAATTTGGTGGAAATTCCATGAAATTCCACTTCTGGCTGACTTCCAACGGTTGATTTCAGTCGCTGTCACATCATCTTTTGTTCTTTCTGGTGATATATTGGTATACATAAATGAGGAGCTGCGGGGTACCGAGGGTCAGTGTCCACTGGGATGTCTGGTAACATTTGCTCTCACAAATATCCAAACTCCCAACTACCCTCAGGTAATCAAACGGACAATCCAAGGGGAGGTACATCCTCCCCTGGAGTCTGGGGTTGAACTGCCATCGATTCCTCATCAAAAGCATCTCCAAGTCTTGCACAGCAAAATGTCCTGAAGATCCCACTAGAAGTTCCTTCGAAAATGCTTGGCATGTGGATGTCACTACATGCATTCCTCCACGGATTTTCCTGGCTGTTGCGTCTGCCATGAAACTCCCAGTTGCGCAGGCGAAACCATGGGTTGTTCAACGTTTATGTACACCAGAATCGAACGTTCCAACTCAATCCTGTAGTTTACCAGGCCAGCCACAATAGTATGTTACAACCACAATGGGGCAAGGTAAACAAGAAACAACCGTTAAGCTGCTAGCTCTTTTGAACCAACGCTGCAGGGTAGTCTTATCGTGTATATACATGTGCAGTTTATGCAGAGAGTTTTTACAAATCCAAACCCAGTTCTACGATCATGGCGTCTTCATTCCCATGATAGTTTTTAAAGATGATAAAAACTGGAGATTATACATTAAGAAAAACCTATCCTGTCCCACCCACCCCAAATCCTAGCTTGAACTGCCCCCTGTGTACCTTCAACACACCATTTTCCAGATACATCCATCATTTTGAATCCATTCTCAGATTCCTGTCATCTAAATGCATCCCATATCCTAGCAATAATCGCAAACATATCTAAATATATGTCTTGGAAGACTACCACCAACTTCAATTCGCGAAAACATCTACACAAAACACAGTGACATTTACCCCCATGATTCTCTCTTTCAACCATCTTCAACAATCTGAACCCATCTCAAAACCCCATCATTTCATCATATGTCCTCAGTTTTCCCAATTTTTCACCATTGTTCACCATGTTTTCCACACTTTTCACCATGTTTTCCTCACTTATCCTCTGGTCAACTAACATAGCTATGAACAAAATCACTATTTTCAATGGGAAATCCAACGATCTATGGCCATTTTCAATAGCAAACTTTTAATTTACCAGAGGACATTCCCCATTAGTTTCGCATAAAAACCTCCATTTAGTTCGGGGAATTTCGCTATGTCAGCCATTACCAGAGGGTAGATCTCTATTGTCGTTGCTTAAATTCCATTCATCTTCCAACATGTCAGCCATTACCAGAGGGTACATCCATATCTTATACCCTCTGGTATTGCCTAACAGTTTGTTATGGGAAATCCACCATTTTTGATGGGAAAATCAACAATTTCTAGTGACCAAACATCATGTTTTCCTTATTTTCAATTGGAAATTCAACTACAAATGGCCATGTTCAATAGCTATGTCAGCCATTACCCTCTGGTAAACTAACGTAGCTATTGAACATGGCCATATAAATCGTGGATTTTCCCATTGAAAATTGTGATTTTCCAGTTCGTTATCTTAGTTTACCAGAGGATGATATTCCTCATCATTTCATCACGTTTTCTTTATTTTCAATGGGAAATTCAACTATAAATGGTCATTTTCAATAGCAAACTGGTAAATTACCAGAGGGTATGATGTTGGTTAGTAATGGGGTTCTTAATGGTTAGTAATAGGAAAATCAGCCATAGCTATGGAAAATCCACCATTTTTCATGGGTAAATCACCATTACCAGAGGGTATCCTCAATTCTTCACCTGGTTTCCTAGGCTTTTTCCCATCCCCCGGGGTCGCCCCACCAGCTCCACCGGCGGCTGCCCCTGGTGCAGCAGCTCGAAGACAGCGCCGCCGCCGCAGTACTCGGTGACGATGCGCAGCGGACGCGAGTCCAGGCAGACGCCGTAGAGCTGCACCTGGGATGGAAAAATCATGGGATAGTCATGGTGATTATATAGTGATTTATATAGTGATTCTATAACTATGGTTAATAGATGTTAATGGTGTTTATATATATATATACAGTGATGATTAATAGTGATTTATATATGGTTAATAGTGTGAACCCTGGGATTTGATATCACTATTAACCATATATATATATATGGATTATATAGCTATCCTATATGATTAATTGTTGGAACCATATAATGGAACCATAATTATAACCATATATAAATCATGTAATCATGGGAACCATATAGTGATGGTATAGATATATGGTTAATGGTGATTTATAGTGATGATTAATGGAAGGTTATAATGGAATAATAATAAGTTGTATTGTCAATATCCTATGGTGATGATATAACTATATGGTTAATAGTGATTTATAGTGAACCAGCTTTCATAGTGTTATACAGTGTATATATATATATATAGTGATTAGATGTGATCTATATGAGTAGGTTTAATAGTTTGTTTTTTCTATATATATATAGTGATGAGTAATTCATGGTGATTAATGGAACATTATAATGGAACAATAATAAGTTATATTGTCAATATCCTATGGTTATTATCCCTATTTGTAGGGCTTGAGTCATCGGTTAACTGTAAATAGGTGGTTATGAATGGTTAAGTGGTGATTCATAGTTTTGTTTTTCTTAATAGTGATTTAAATAGTGATTAGCAACTATAACTATGGTTGATAGTCATTAGTAGTAATAAATAATGATTCACAGTGACACATTATTAGTGATTCATGATTTATAATGATGAGTACTTAGTCATAGTATATAATTAATGATAGAGTCATGCTTACTAGTGGCTATTCATTGTCAATAATACTGGTCATGCATGATTCTGAATAGGAAAAGAGATTCGGAATTGGTAATAATAGGATAATAATAGGTTATATCAATATCAGTACAATATGATAGTATCAAATGAATTAATATAATCAATATCAACTGAGTGATACTCATTCATCATTATAGCGATTAAATAGGATAATATCAATGTGGTTAATAAAATAGAACAAATATCCATATCACCCATTATGAATATCACTGATAATATTATGTTCATGATATTCGGAATGTATTAATAATCTGAACAAAATGTGATTAATAGTGGCAAGTGATATGATTAAATGGATGATTTTTTCGTGGGTTATAAGCCACGGAATCGAGAATCCCATGGCGCATCTAAGCAAGCAGCTCACCAACAAAAATCGTGATTTGACGTGCTGCTGTTTTGTTGTGTTCAACCAAGAAATAGATGGTAGTAGAATGGAAATAGACAGATTTTGAGAACACCAAGAAAAACAAACATTTTCCGTGTATGAAATGGTGTTTATAATGGAATATATTGTGAAATAAGGGGAAAATCATCCTAGACTCAACAAAAAACATCTACAACCATCGATTTGCGCCGGTGTTGTGGTGGTTTCCTAGGGCCCCAAATTTGAAGGATGCGACCACCTCTCCACCCCCACAGCCAAAGACGCCAAGTTTTCGTGTTTCACCTGGCGATTGAATCACGAAATATGGTCATTCACATCGCTAGTACAGTACTCAACCAAGTTCACTAGATAAATTGCGGCCTGCGATATATATATATATATATATGTATTATTATTAAATTAAATATATAGTTGGTTTATAAAGCAACAAATAACTGGGAGGGCCCGCATTGGGAATCACCGCCCGCTTTCTTGGGACGGAAATGGACATCTTTGAAACTTTTCTTGATCATCGTCCGATTCGTCGGAATGAAAATTCAACTGATAAATGAATGTCTGGCAACACAGACTCTGTCACAATTGGTTCTTGCAAAAGGGGTAAAGCTTCAAGTGTACAAATGATCAGCACACTGATTAGTAGAATCTCTGAAGACACTCAACATTTTCTGGCATCTCCATTCCCATCTTTGGGGCAGGCCATCAACCAAATGGTGTTTTACGTCATTGTGATCGGTCAAATCCACACCTTCTTGTGAGCAAATCCATGCTCCTGGATATATCAAGTGTTATCCATGCAATTTTTGTTTGATGTGGGTCACTGTACATATTTTATATGTCCATGTTTGTTCCTCAAATCACGTCAAATCCTCATGTTCAACAACTTTTGCAAAATTACATATCCACATCTTCTCAGAAACAAAAACAACAACTTCATACAACTTCTATATTTCAAATATACATCTATAATTTTCCTATGTTGACTTTGGCGTCATCATTTCTCCATCCCATTTCTCCAACGATGCGCCGGTGCCGCCTGTGTCAGGACGCTCATCTCCCGAACGAAGGCCAGTTGCTGCTCGGAACGCATCCGCGCGTCTTCGTTGATCTGTTTGATGGCCACCACCTGAGGCTGGTTGTTGGAGCTTGGGAAGATGTGATGGCAAAGAGATGTATATTGTATATATACCCTGTGGCTATATAATATATTCTGCATACATCTATATTCTATATAGGTAATGGTGGTTATAACATGTTATAACTCACCTTAGTAACTGGAGAGGATCACCACACTTCTAATCCACGAATCAAATTGGCAGATGCTACTGGGACGACTTAGGTTCCAGGCTATCAGTGTTCCGATTTGTGGGATGATCCTTCAAGTGGCCATGGAGAATCCCCGAACTCAATGGAGGTGTCTAGCTGAGAAAATCATCGAACATAAAACATGTTCCATGGCAAACTGTGAAAGAACCAGAGGGTGTGATGGTGATGGTTGATGGATGGGGTAATGTTCAGGGAATATTTTAGATGTATCGTGTTGAATACCTTAGATGTATTGAAGTACAGTGTTGGGGTAGATAAACAGCTAAATATATGGGTATGGCTCAAAATCATTAACCCTATAATTGGTTGGTTCAAAATCATAAAACTGACCAATTTTGGTACCATAATTTTGAGCCATGGCCATATGGCAATGTCATGCAATGTCTATGACGTCGATGTTTTTCATCGACCATCCCGGGCAGCCCAAAGAAAAGAAGCCTCTGACTGTGCCGGAAATTCTGTGCTAAATTTTAAGTATCTTTGGTTGGGTACTCCAAAATGGCAATGTAATGTGAACAGAAAATGATAGAACATTATTCAATGGATTGGTTAATGGGAAAATTTACAGGAAACCCCTATATTTCATGGGAAAATCCATGGTTTCCTGTGAATGTTCCCTTAAACCAATCCATTGAACATGATGATCATCGAGGCGACGCGCCTATTTGACATACCCAGACAGCCCATTCCACGCATCAAAAATGTCTACGTAGTGATCTCTTGAAACAGATCCGATACCACACATCTCAAACTCTTCCCAACCAACTCCAACTTCATCAAGATCTAGTAATTGAAAAAATATAGCTATAGAAAATGAGTCAACATGTCCCATTTACTTCTATGAACTACCAGCTTTAAAGCTGCTGATGTTCTAAACTGTAATGTTTTTTTTTCCGAAAATGGGGGTACCTCCAAATCATCCATTCTTGTTGGGGATTTTCTATTGTAAACCATCTTGGGCTACCCCATTTATGGAACCCCCCACATCATCCCAAGTTCCATCCGGATCCACACCATCACCGTCACCGCAGTGCCACCACGGCACCGTGTCGCCCCGGCGCGTCCAGATGCCCTTGTAGACCTCCGCCGTGAAGCCCACGCCGATGCGCGACTCCAAAATCAGTTCGCCCACCTGGGGAAGTTATGGAGAGATAGTATGTACAAAGAGGATTCTACGGGTTTTAATTGGGAATGTAGTATTATGTATACTATATATAGTTATATAATGTCATATAATGTCACAGTTTTGGGGGGAATCATGATAATCATGTAGGAATTCACATGGATTTCATTAGGATTATCGTATAATTAAGAGGGGGATAATATTTCAGTTGCTTTAAAGGTGGAATAAATATCGGTTGTGGAAATTGAAATGGAATGATAATCTGAAATAAATATATATATATATATATTAGTTATAACATGCTATAAATTATGAATAGATAGGATGGGTCAAACTTGGGGTGGGACTTAGTTGTTCAACCTTCATCGGGAAATAATGGGAAAGAACTGGGGAGCATTTGGTAGATGCCATTAAATTAACCTCCAATTCTATGTCGTGGGGCAAATTATTGGGTTGTTAAATTGGGTGGTTTCTCATGTCATGTATATATATATATATGTAGAAATGACAACAATGTGTTTAAATGTTTACAATAGAATATCAATGATAATGATAGATTATGATAGATTGCTATCCCACTTAATCTAGCTGTAGAATCGATAATCAGTATCGCCAATATTCTATATAGGGGAGATATACATCAAACATCAACTATAAACAATAGTTGATGAGATTTACATGGGGATTCATAGTGAAATAAGCTGTTACTTAGCTGTTTGACCAACGACATGTATGGTAAAATGATGGGAAATACTGGGAAATGACAGGGGCCTTGTAGATGCAACAAAACTAGCCACCAATTGGGTTTTCGAATTGGGTGATTTATTAGATCGATATATTAAACATTGGAGTGGTTTAAGGCATGGCCAATCATCAACCCAATTTTATCGCGAATTGAATAGGCAAAATGATGATAAAACAAGGAAACAGTTGTTCTACAACCAAATTAACATGCCAAACCAGCATGGTTTTAAACCATGGCTGTTAACCAATTATCAAGCAAAATTGGTATAGCCAGGATCATACTTATTCATTTAACCAGGAAGAAAACATATATGTCTTTTGATGGGACATTTATCATGAACGGATTGGATCCCCAGAGATGGTACAGGCTGATAGGACAATGGGGTGCTTCATTTAGCAGGGAACTTTTTGAACTATTGAACTATTGAACAGTATGATAGTAAAGACATTGAACTATTCAACTCTTAATTTCTGTCATACTAAATACTCTGAAAAAAATATTAGATTCATCACTATGAACAGTGTGGTGTTTGAACTATCGGACTAGTTCTTCAAATCAGTCTTCACATGTGCACATGGTCAAAACTGATCATATGGGTAGTGGTCATCCATCCCAGGATCCCACAATAGGACGTACGACTCCAAACGGAATGGTTATACATAAATCCCTCCTATGGATCACAAAAACCACCTATTTCCGGGAATCATCTGTTTATCATTAATGTTATCAACACATATCAACACATTTCATATATATATTTCCCTGTATGTTCCACCTAAAAGGTTCCCATTGATATCATCATTAACCACCTATCTGTTGTCCAAAAAGGCCGCTGGCTGCTGACCATCCCCAAGGACTACCGCCGTGGCACGGGGATCTCCAGCAGATGCAGCAGATCCTCATCGCCTGAGGAACTTTTGGAGCTTTCGGGAAAGCAATACAAGACCTACTTGGAGAATACTCTTGGTAACTGGTTGGATATGTTAGCTTGGAAGAATATTTCTGCATACACCTATATTCTATATAGGTAATGGTGGTTATAACATGTTATAACTCACCTTAGTCACTGGAGAGGATCACCACACTTATAATCCACTCATCAAATTGCCAGATCCCACTGAATGGGGACGACTTAGGTTCCAGGCTGATCCTTCAAGTGGCCAAAACCAAATTTCAAAACATTAATGTTGGGACGTTAGAACATCTCCAACACTGAAGCCTATGTTTCTAATGGAACCATTCTAGGTGGTGCCGTAATCGTGGTAATCGCTAAGTTGGTGCTAGTAACTCCAATTTCATTGGGGTCTATGGTGGTAGATAGTAAGTTGGGGTTATAAAGTTATAAACTAACAAAGATCACATTTGGGGCGCACCACCCAATGTCTTAAGCCCAAAGTGAGACCTCGAGAATGATCAAAAGGCCTGAAATTGGGAGGTTGAGCCACAAAGAGTTGTTGGGAGCTTCACAAATCATCAAATTGCCTGCATTGGAAAATGGTCTAATTATTCCACCCAAATGGCCATTTAAATAGGGAACATGCTATTCGAAACTATTAAAATTTTGAGGTTTTCCCATGTGTTCCCCTAATTTTCAGACAAACCTAAATGCAGTTTACATGGTGGAAAAGAATCGAGGGCAATTTGAGCAACAGATTCGACCGTCAAAGTTTAACCCACAATCTGGGACATCACCCACTCAAAGAAGGCGTGTGGCACTACCCACGGCCAATCCTAGATACCCGGCATATGTCTGTCTTGCTTCTTGCCGATTAGTTATGTTCATTTATTGCAAAACATTGAAGTATTCAACTACCCGACTCCCAAGATTGTGCCATAGTTTTCATGGTTAGTTCATGTTAGTTCCTAGGTTTTCATGGTGAAGCTCCGTATTTTTGATGATTAAGTCCAAGGTTAACATAGGTTAACCATTGTTTTCCGCGGATATTACCCATTCTTGCTGGTCAAATCCCAATTTTTCTTGGCATCATAATTTTCTTTGTCAACTCAGAGAACTCTGAAAAAAAAACATGTGAGACACCTGTGTTTGTTACATGTTTGATGTTCAAATCCAAGTGTTAACTGATTGCTAAATTGCACACCTTTTTGCAGACTATATTTACTGTATATCCCTTGTTGCTGGTTGAATCTGTTGAATACTTTTTTTTTATTCATGGCCAAATCGACATGTTGGGTGGAAACAAATCAGAATAGCATCGCAATGTGTTGTGTTTTGAGGCGTTGGATTCCACATGTCACTGGATTGGTTTAAGGGAAAATTTACAGGAACCCTCTATATTTGATGGGGAAATCCATGGTTTCCTGTAGATTTTCCCTTAAACCAATCCAGTGAACATGTTTTCATGTTCAACGCCACATTTTTGGGTCCGGTCTTGGATTCCCAACTCGTTTGGCTCATCGCAGGTGGCGGTAGGGCACAGGCACCATGGCTGGCCCAGGAATTTAAAGATACCTTTTGAAGTGAGAGAAAGGGACATCAGAAATTAGTTGATCTAAGTTGATTTCAACATCCGAAATTGGGGATTTGACACTTCAACATGGTGAGTTTAGAGTAATTACACAAAATTGGAAGTGGACAATCCAAGAATTTGCCTGCCCTGTGTTTGCAGAGTACAAGAAGCGTTGAAATGGGCTTATAAACCCATAAAACTAGTTCGTTTCAGCTCTTTGTGGTTGTGTGTTCTTTGGTGCAAAGTGTTACAAGTGGACCTCTGCAAACAGGCCTCAACAGCTTTCCAAAAAAAAATCATCTGAGTTGAGGACATCAAATCTCCCCAAGCCGGGGAACGTGGTTTTGCCTGACAGGCATCGCTAATCTAAACAGCTGAGGAGAATCTCAGTGACGAGACCGAAGGGGCGCTTCATCCACAGGGTGTGGGGAACTTCACGAACTAAATCATGGGGGTTACCCTCTGGTCATTTAGCAGTTTGCTATGGAAAATGATTGATTTTCCTATTAATTAATATTGCCATATTGCTGTTATTTTCCATAGCTAAGTTAGTTTACGAGAGGGTATAACTTATATAACCCAACAAACACTTCATTGGGGTGCCTCGTTCTACTACCAGCTTTCGAAAATGGATCAGTCCTACCCATCCCAATGAAATCGCCACATGGTGATGAAGCGCCACGTGGTGATGAACGAAGTGTCTTGGGCTTCGGCCCAGTGTTCGTTGCTTGTCGTAAGGTGTTCACGTTCAAATAGAGGGTCGCCGGAAACGCCCAAAGATTGCGGTTTTGCGACAAAATCTGTATTTCATCATGGCAGGGTTGAGATGGGAAAGCCTACCATACATACATGTAGATAATTCTCCGAACGGGGAGACAAAGACAAATATGGTTTTCCGTCTGCTAGTCTATTGCAGGGTAACAAATGGATACCATCCATATCTATGGATACACCTTTCTCACCATCCAAACTTCTGGAGTGGCTGGGCTTCTAGCTTTAAATAGTAACCATCTCCCCTGATGCTCCATACCTACAGCAAGTGGTACGCAGCCTATTTAAAACCATACAACGTGGGTATGAACCATGGTAACCGCTGGTAACCTTTAAAATGTTGACAATCAAAGAAAGTGGCTCTAACCATCAAAGAATTAAACATCTATATATAGAGTGCCTTTACCAATCGTGACAGGTCCAATTGAGGGTCAAAGTATGTGAAAACAATTTTGCAGATGGCAAAGAATTTACTTCAAACATCACATTAGTTTCTGTCGTCTGTAGCGAATCGCATGACTTAGCAGCCGCCTGGAACATCTGATGGAACGATGGCGAAAAACTGGCAAGCTGAAAACCGAGAAACTAAACAAGGCCTCAATCGCCAAGATTGCGGTTCTCAAAGTTCTCGTTTTTCAGGGTCTCTGTTTGCTCAAGTCAAACCGACAGCAAGAGTTGGCGCTGTTCTATGCTTTTCTATCGCAAAAGTCTTTGCAATGAATGCTCTTTGTCCGATTTAAGTTTGTATTGGTGTCCTCACCCAGCGCATGTTGACCGTGAATCATCACACAAACACTCTAGTAGCTTTAATTATAACTTCTATCATAAATTGAACCAACAAAACATAAAAGTTCTTGAACATGTTTGAATCATTTTGAATCATAGAACTGGAGAGGACCTGTGTACCAAGATCAGCCAATGTACAAAAGTGTGCTGCAATCCACGGAGCACAATACTCCGAGAGTGCAATTGCAGCTGGGACGGACCCATTCGCAACTGCAAATGTGGCCCTAGTGTTTTCCGGAGTACCCATTCCATATTATAGTCAGTTAATTGTGATGCCTTTGCGTGCCCACAGTAACTGTGTATCAGGCGGCGAAGGCTCTGCGTGCGATCGCGTGTGATCGCGTCATACGCAGAAAAATGATCTGCTGAAATAGGGCTGCACACACTATCCTAGCAGTCATTTTCCAATGCCATCGGCTTCACGCGGAAACATCAATGGTCACTGGTGATCTTCACTGCATTGTAATGCAGTGAAGATCTCATGCCGCGCCGAGGTCACGAGACGTGCCAAGGCAACAGTGGAGTTCCACACGCACCGGAGGCCGGCACGGGTGGACTGGCTGTTTGACAGCTAGTGCTGCGTTGCCTGAAACAGGCTGCAGTCTGCAACAAATGCAGTGTCAGGTACTGAAGCCCACAGGCTTACTAGTGTACAGACATGCGACTCAGCACCTTATTCACTGCACTTGGAGACCGACATTTTGGTCCAGCATCTTGCTTCCCAAGCACACTCCCAGCACCTGAAACGCACCTTTTTTTGCACCCAGGAAAGTCGGCTGGTGAGGTGCATCTCGTGAGATGCAGTCCTCACGCAATATGAGTCCTAACGTCGTGCCCTCAGCACATAGAGACTCTCACGTTTTGCTGTCCAACCGAAGCTTCCCAACCTGGAATCTCTTGGAATTTCCATGGAACCTGAACAAGACAACAGCTTGAGAAAATGCTTCAACATGTGACATAATTCAAAATAGAAAACACCCAAATCCATCCAAACAGTTCAGAAGCATGTCTTCTCTTGCCATTCTTGGCCAACTACATTTGAATCCGCAGAGAATCCAGGCTATCTTGCCATAGTGGATTGCCCACCAGCGGCAAGCAGGAGAACGCAGGACTGCGAAACTCTCCTGGAACTCAACGAACAACCCATGAGCGAAATGGCCACTTCGGATTGCTGGTTAGTAGTGGTTAGTACATTTTAATACATTTTACCATTGACAGCAAAAGATTAAAGTACTAATTAAAGTATCTAACCAAGTCAAGGTTGACAAATCAAGCTACAACTTTGGCTCATTGGAAACCAACCTGTGGGCATCTGTGGTCTGAGTTTTAGGCTAACATCCTTTAGCATGACCAGTCTTGCTCTGCGTTGACGTTGCGAAACGAGGGCGAAGCCCAATTAAACACCTCCTTCAGTCCGTTCCGTCCGTTGCAAATCGGTTGCAAATCCGTTGCATGGCCGTTGCAAGGGGGTGGCTTCATTCCGCGACACTCAGGGGTAACTCCAGTTACCGATCTGAGTCCAGAAAAGAAACCACCAAATCTGATTTCACGTTGCCGAGTTGCCTCTCACTGCCTCTCGGGGTGTGATCCGCCAAAAATTACACCAGCTGCTCCATCAGCTTTTGTGCTGCGAGCATATGTTTGCTCCGTCAGCTGTACTGCTGTGTGGAGCAGGTTGCAACGTGCTCACCATGTATCCTGATGTAGCTCCGGGTACCCAAAAACGAGGAAAGTCGGCACAGTTGTGAGTTGCGCCCCTCAGGCCGCAGTGCTCACGCAAATCCAGCCGAAACTTTCCAAAAACCTGGAATCTCTTGAGATATGCAAGGAACCTGAACTGAACAACACTTATATATTGCAAGATATAGAACACCCAAATCCACCCAAATTGTTTTGAAGCATGTCTTGACTTATCATTCTTGGCCAACTGAACTTGAATCCACACAGAATCCAGGCTATCTTGCCATAGTGGATTGCCCACCGGCAAGTTCTCAGGAGCACGCTGGTCACTGTTTGGAGCCAGCATGTCACTCCTGCAAAAGAACGAACCATGAGCGACATGGCCACTTCGGAAACGGTTTCAACATGTTGACTTCGGCAAATTCGCTCAAAGACTACGATTCACATAGTGCAATGGTCTGTTCCTGGTAAAAACATCGATATCATTCATTGGGTCTGTCTTTCAAAGTAGTTGACACTCACTCACGTGAATGACAATTACCCACTGTCATCCCACCTACTAGTCAAGCGTGATCTTAGATTCATATTGTGACTGACACATGTTTGACCATCACCAAAAACAACAAAACTCTTTCAGGCGGCCTGTCTCGCTCGTGTCTTTTCGCTTCGTGAAACATATATATAGTCTACAGTTTTCGTCTGTGCCGATCAGCGATAACTCAGCTGAATAGGGAATAAGAGCACCTCAAGTGGTTGCTTCCACAAACAAGTCGCTGGGCCTGGAGATGTGCATGAAGAATCCCGATTTGAAATTTGAAACCACCAGCTTTGCGTGCTCGTACTTCCCGTGACGCAGCATTGCAGTTTCTTCCACAAGTAGGTTCTTCCACAGAAGATGTTTCGACGCGGAGAACCAGTGGTTGAAGACAACGCTTTCTCCAAAACCCCTGACCTTACAGGAACCCTTCAAACTTCAACCCAAAATCAAAGCGATGAACATCTCAAGCAAAACAAAACAACAGCAACACTGCACCTCTATTCACACACACATTGGATCATTGGGTTCCCAATCTTCCATCCCGCATTGACCTATGGGGAAAGCTTGACCCAGTGGTCGCACAGCAGGATGACCGATCTGGTCGCACAGAGCCTCGCCAGATCGCAGAAAACACGTCGCTTTGTTCACTGCGATGTGGCACACAAAGACAGGTTTGTCTGAACATGGAGCCCACCAAAAAACACTGAAGCTTAAGATCTATCAAGATGATCACATAGTTTTCCCCGCTCTTTTTTGCCATCTGGCCAATCACCCCCTATCATCTTCGTTCAAACCTGCCCAGTGCCAGAGACTTGTGCAAACTACAACTCCAATCACCCAGGACCGCGGTCCAAGGATTGACATCCCAAACTCGCCACAAAACTTACTGCCACTCTAAAGGCATCGGAATGTCTTCAGGTGGGTACTGCTGTTCCGATGTGTCGCCCCAGGGCGCTACCCAGACAGTGCCGCCTGCGGGGGTAGGAGAATGCCATGTCGATACATACAGTGCTCAAACGAGATGCAGAAATAACATTTTTCCACTTGAAGAATGAATCAGAATGAAGGTTAAACTGAGTCAAAGCCCGAAAACGATGGTCATCTGGGTTGAGGGTATGGTGAAATTTCAATGCATGCTGAGAGATGTAGGGAGTTTTTACTCCCTGCAACATAATGCCAGTTTCCAATGAACATGTTGAGGGGATCTCAGTTGAGCCATTAAAATACCCCAATCCAATCTCAATATGCTAGTTGGTTGATAGGTGTCCCTACTATGGATTATTACAATCGCCAATGAATTAAGTATAGTACAAGTCCCTATATTAACCACTAAAGCTAGGTATTTTCAATGGCTCAGTTGGTTTTGGATAACATATTGAACAGCATTGAACCAAATGAAAGGTTCAACCAGGTCGTTTCACCCAGTTGGCAGAATGTCACATGCATCATGGTGGGGACTCAAGAGCTTGAATATGTGCATACTGAGCATCATGAGGAAACTAAAGTCCCTCTCAATTCTTTTCATTGGATTGGTTTAAGGGAAAATTTACAGAAAACCATGGATTTTCCTATGACATATAGGGTTTTCCTGTAAATTTTCCCTTACCCAATCTAGTGATTATTAATGGCACATGGGGGAATTCATATCAATTCCATTGGCATCTCAATTCTGAATCAGGAATTTTGAGCATAGCCTTGGACGAATCATCCCCAAACTCAGTGAAAAGACCAAGCATGAGGACACGCATACCACATTACCCACAGGGGCAGGTATAACATGGTATAACCATGTGGCAGGGATAACCATGTAATATACTATCGGTCTCTTCTCATTCACGTGACAGTGCCAAACTTACATCGCTGTGAGTTTCAACATGGTGTATTTGCGGTAAACACCTTGCATACTTCATGTTGACAACATCTGTCTAAAAGACAAGCTGGGCTTGTTCAAAAAATGGGTACTCGACATCACTCCCTGGATCTTTATGGTCTATATCAAGCCCAAATTTATTCGTCAAAAACTGCAATATGAAACAAATGTCACGCCAAAGTCCCAGCGCGTGACCGAAGTAGGGTGTCTGAAAATTGTGGATACCCTAATTTGTGGCCATTTTCAAAGGAAAAATGATGATAAGCACCACCAGATGTATGTTTTCCCAATTTCTGTACCCAGATATGGGCGAAATCTAAGGCAAAGGCCTCCAGTGCTACATGGAGTAACCACCCACAGATTTGTCCATTTGACTTTGTCCAACAACGGGCATATACGGGATACTTGTACCTCAACATGACAACTGTCATGGGGAAAATGATTTTTGACATGATTTTATTGTCCATCAGAATTGGTGGTATTGAATGGTCAAACCCATTTGAAGTGCTAGTCTGTAATAATCTAGTGAGTGAACAGCATGATAAATCAGTAAGTGTAGCCTATGTAGCCTATGTTGAAACAACCATTTCTTGGGTGGTTGATCGTTTTGACCCCATACAGTACTTGCATCGAACATTCCTAACTTTGGTCTTTAGTGCAAATCTTTTGGATTATGATATCGCTATCATCATGGCTAACATTACTAACATTAGAACCACCACAAAGACCCAGAAAAGAACGCACGCTTTGAGTGGGATTGTATATACCCTGTGGTTATTTAACATAGCCATGGAAAAAAACCCATAGAAATAGATGATAAACATGGTGATTTACCTATTAAAGATGGTGGTTTTCCATGGTAAAACGTCAAATAACCAGAGGATATCTTTGTTTTTTACAGCAGTTTTTTGTTGCTTTTGAAACCACCCACAACCAATTTCCTTGATTGTGTGCATCAGAATCATCGCAATACCCTCTGGTAAACAAACATAGCTATTGAAAATTGCCATTTATAGTTGATTTTCCAATTAATAGCATGGTGATTTTCCATAGTTATGTTAGTTTACCAGAGGGTATGGACAATGATCTGCAACCGATGTTTGTTTTTTCTGGGTTTTGACCAACGGAAACCACACAAGAAGTCAACAATTTAGTGCCTGACAACATGGCACACCCCCAAGAATGAAGCTACCATATCTTACCATTTCGAAATATGTTTTAGCAGGGTTTATTCTTGGGCTTTCCACAATACATTTCAGATCTCAAGCCCAAGATTTCATCAACACCCACCGTACACAGCCGTAAGTGTTGGATTCTCCTGGACAGCCCAAGGCTAGTGTTGGCATAAAACAGCCAGGTCAATGGACGGCCTACTGTTTTGATGGTGGTTCTGGTCAAATCTCGGCAGATTCTCGGCAGCTCAGAATTTGCTGGCTATGCATCTGTTCCCCTATATATATATATATATGTATATCCCAAGATTAGATTCCCCATAGCTGTTTCCTACAATAATTAGATCATTAGATCCCCGAAAAATCCCACTAGAATTTCTGGAGGCCAAATATTCAGGCAGAAGGATTCTTCAGCCGATACTGTAACACTATGTAACACTATTTCACCTTGACCCTCAAAGAAGCTCCTCTAAACGTGGGGAAGAAAACTTTAAAGCTTCAGGTCTGAACATGGAAAATTACAGCATTGAGGCTCTGCACTGTGGCTCCCCTAGACATCTGCCCAACCGAGCTGACCCCAGTTGTGTTGGTTTATTGTGAATGGATACAGGTCTGGTACCTCACCGTGTAGACCTAGTATGCCTCAAAGATGTTCAAACCCAATGTAGCAGCTCAACGACCAACGGTCTGTTTTCCTTCCATCGCAGTCTGTCAGTGTACGGTGCGCTTGAGCCAGAGGGCCCAGCTTGAGCCAGACCGCGGGCAATGGTCTCACTGTTGCAACCCGCAGGAATGACTGCTGAACATGTCACTGATACTGCTAATAC